>JADDOH010001019.1:0-207319 GCA_016648135.1 Agrypnia vestita | reverse complement strand
TTCTGTGCGGAACACATTCGATAATCAAATTTTTGGATATAAATACAGAACAGAACCGCCGCGAGAGTTCAGAGTTGTCGTATTTGAACTGTGGATTCAGTTCAAAAAAAGGTTTAATTCATTTTAAGTGTCTTTATTCATTGGATAGTTAATTAATCTCTCGCAGCCACGACACCTGACAATATTTCTATAAATTGTGAAAGCAATCTGGATATGTTTCGCGCATATATAATATATAGTATATATATATATAGATATATATATATCTATATATATATATTAAGCATATTATTATATTCCATCAATGTTTATAAAATAAATCAAATCTCGTAGCAAACCTTTGAATTAAAAATATTATTTTTATATGTAGATATGTTCAAAGAACACAATTACACAATTTGTCCCCAAAGGAATAATTAATTAATTAAGATAAATTATAGAAGTCACATAGAGACGAAGCTAGTTCATGAGAAAAGACTTCAGATGTTTATAGCATAATCCATTAAAATAAACGAAAGATTCTTAGATTTGAACATATATTTTGTTTCTAAAATTAAAATAGAAATTTCAAAAGTTGATAGTATGTGGATGTTCTTACGATGGAATTGGTGAACGTTGCATTGTGTAGATATAGAGAACACTTAATCCAGCCGATACAGACTGACTTGGTCGTCGTACACAAGTTTCACACATTCATAGCTTCGTCTCTGTGAGACTTCAATAATTTATCTAAATTTAAAAAATATTATGTATACTTGGGATGAAGTATCGTCAGTTACAGAGATAAGCGACACCAAAGTTTGCATTTTTTTAAAATATTTCTGGCAAAACGTAAGATATTTAAAAAAATTAAAATATCTAATGTCTAATATCCTATATTGAAATGTATGAATGCGCGTATGTATCGAGAAATAAAATGTAATTTTTCTAATAAACGCCGATTTATTGGTACTGAAATGAATGTATTTTAAAATGTAAGAAATGTGAAAGAAGTGTAAGGATCTTGGCAGGGTGAACCCAGCACCTCATTATTAAAGCCTTTTTCCACCACCGGCACCGACCAATCTCATTGCTGTATTCCTAGTTACGCTTCGCTTTCACCAGCCCTTTAAATAAAACATTTTTGACAAGAAACATAAACTAAGCGACATCTTGCGCTGTAGGGGCTTGTTGGAATCCATTTTTTGCATTAATCCAAATCTGTGTTAGAATTTATGTCCACCATTTTGCCATAACAGCAATAATATCCTTTTTAGGCGTCGGGTGCCCCGTTTTAACCCTTTAACGGCCAATAAACCCTATCAGCGCCATAAATTCTACGGAAGAATAAAACCCTTTTGTTTCTTATCACGCCCTTTTGTTTGACGGCGCATTTCAGACGTCTGTTAGTAAATAATTTCTAAATAAATATATGACTTAGGATTTATTAAATACACCACAGCGAGACACCACTCCTGTACACAAGGTGTTTTCTTTTATTTGTATGCCTTTATATAGTAAAAAATTATTACAATACGGAATCGTAGCTTGGGGTGGAACATAAAAGTAATATTATTACAGATTGTTAGTTAACTTTGTAAAAACCACTACCAAACTACACTACAAAGTTAACTTACAATCTGTTATAATGTCTAACCACAAAGTTAATGCTTTAATATTAATAATATTAATAATAAGTAATATTATTGATTGATATATTATGGCAGTTACTTTGTAGTGCGACATGATTATTTTAATTAAAACCAAATTGAACTATGTAATGCAGACACGTTTAGTTAATTTAACACAATAATACTATAAATTCGAGAGAAGGAATCCCTCTCATCATCAGGTGTCATTTATAATTTAATTTATTTATAAATTACATCTAATGATGAGAGGGACTACTCCTCTCAAAACAAAGTTGTCATGTTAAATTAACTCAACGTGTGTACATTTTATTTTTTAAGTTCAATTTATTTTTCATTAAAATAAAAATACTCTTAAATTAATGCTCTTAATGCTCTTAAAATCATACAAAAATTTATTATAAAAGGATTACTATAAAAACCTAGAACCTATCCCACTGTTTTGCTATCTTAAGAATTTAATGTTCCTAATTTAGATACACTATATAAAAAAACGTTTTACTACATAAACATATACCAGGGTCGTGCAGTGAGAACAAGAAGCATGACTTATTTTAACATATATTTGGAAAAAAATTGAAATTAAATATTATTTAATATTTCTATTTCTATCATATAGAAAAAGAAATATTAAAATCTGATTTAAATGTTAATTATTGTGATAGGAACTTCGGTTTCTTTTCAAAATATAGGTATGCTTGGGAAGCAGTAATGTTTCTTGTTTTCACTGCACGCCCCTGACATATAGAATATTTTAATCACCAAAACACAAATAACTCTGTACTCATAATACATAAAATCTTAATCAAAGAACCCAAATAGTAGGATTTATAAATATTCCTAAACTCAATCAATGTATATTATAGATGTCTCACATAGACGAAACTGTATTTTTATGGGAAAGTAGGTACAGAAGTCTTTGGGTGTACATACGGCCTACACCCGTGATACCATGTGTACTAACTTTTGGAAGTTGTATATATTTAAATTATATGCCACGTTTCACATATGAATTGTTGGTTAAAGTGTAGAAGTTTAGCTTACTTCACTCTATAAAAGCTGTTGAAATACAAACAGCTGTCTTGGGAATTAAAATTCCACACATACAACGTGACCATCATATCATCGCACAAATTTTGTTAAAAAAAATTACTAAAATTTTTTATACATTTATACAATATTTTATTAAAACCGTGTCTTCAGGTTATTTTGAATATTTTGAAAATTTTTAATAACACAATACAGGATTTAATCCTCAGGGAGACAACATTAATCAAGATATAGGTACTATAGATGTATCATATACACGAATCTATTTTTTATATAGAAATGTAGGTATGGACGTCTTCTGTATAAAAACTTACTTCGGAAAAATTTTGCACGAGTAGCCTTCCACGTGCAACCGATGTGCGACGTAGAAATGGGAAGTTCCGTTCAAATAACTGAACTTTCGTTCATCGAATTGTTCAGTTAAGTGAATTGTTCAATTTGTATCGCTGAATCGTTCATCTGAATTGTTGATTTTCAATCGTTCACTTGCCCACCACAAACTGTTCACTAATAACGAGTTTGTTTTTAGTCCAACAAAATTTTCGCTGAATTATCTTAGAATTTAGTGAGCGGGATTTTATGAAGGATGATTTTCCACCCAAAATCTTTGTTCATCGTCCACCATGTAAAAAAATACGGTTACTGAAATAGTGAACGGTAGGTATTTCACTAAAGTGAATTGTATCATTCGCTCGTACATTAAAGTGAACTATCCACAAAGAACAGTTCATAAACTACCCATCTCTAGTGCGATGTCTTTGTCTCACGAAGGCTTGCCTGGCGCTCGACTCTAAACCGTCCTTTAGGTGACATTTCAGACAATTTACATCCGTGTACATTCACCTTTATACATTGGTCATAAAGGTTTTCCATGAAGTATTTTTAAACTAGATTCTTCGGCGAACGCCTGGACACAGGAAAGAAGGTGACCAGTGGCGCATTCGAAGGTGTGTAGCATACACAAACAGCTAAATATATCTGGTGAACTAAGGAACCGGTACACTAACGCGGGCAGATCACGTCGCTCGGGTGGATAACTCCAGAGCATTTAAAACAGCATACGAAGGAGTTCCAGCAGGTAGAGACCGCTAGGCCGTCCGCATACCAGACGGGATGACAATGCGAAAAGAACGGATGTTTTACTAATGAAAACATTAACATGTTTTTAAACAAATATCTACAACAATTGAATACAAGTGATATATTAATATTGAATATAAAACATCGTTAATCAATATATATATATAAAGAAACCCGTGTTTCCCTATCCGCCAAGTTTTCTCCACAACCACCCACCGGTGGTTATGGTGGTGGATAGCTCTTGGTGTAAGACCGAAAATATGCGAGTTTGGTGAGGGTGGCTGAGAGTGGGAGGGAGCGGGTACCGAAAATGCGCTTTCTAGCACATTGTTTTGTTATGGGAAGGCCGCAAATGCTTCAATTATTTCAAAATAGGCGCGCCGACTGTGTCGGTGAGTCTAGAAGGTTCCGGAAAAACCTGCTCTAGAAAGTTCTGAAAGGAAAAGGTTCTAGAAAATTCTCGAAAGTTCTATAAGATTCTAAACTGAGTAGCGGAATGTATCGGTGTGTCTAGAAGGTTCCTGTACATTCGATAAATTTCTTGAAAGTTCTGGAAGGAAAATGTTCTAGAAGGTTCGCAAAAGTTCTATGACGATCCAAACAGTGTAATAAAAATCTACGCGTGCGAAGCCGCGCGGGCACAGCTAGTCGATAGTATTGTATTGTTAGTCGATAGTATTGTCTACATCTTGTTAGAGTCGATAGTTTCGTTTATTGTTTTTACACCAAACAATAAACGGAACTAACAACTCTTTTCAACTATTAGAATACTTTCAATATTTATAGCGTTAACTTTGTGGTTGGATATAATTATTAATTTTAAATAAACAACTTTGTATTAACCACTTAACTTAAGTGGTTAATACAAGGTTATTTAATTAAAATTAATATGAGAATACTATCTCTAACCCGTAAAAAATGGCGGTACTTTTACATGCCGGTTCCTAAAGAATAATTATGGACTTATTTATAGCCGATGCCCATGAAAAAGTCATAACGACTTTATCAAAATATTTTTATACTGTTTTTAATATTTCGCCGGCAGTTTATGGCACCTACTATTTTGAATCCTGGCGACTATGGCGATTGTGCGTGCGTAAAACTAAAGCGACAACACAATTAAATAATTAATATTATAAATAAAATAGACATCAAAATATAACAAAAATAAAATGAGAAAAAAAATTCCGGCACCGGGAATCGAACCCGGGTCTCCTGTGGAGAAAATGTTTATCAGCACTTGTGTACCTAAAGAATATAATATTTTAGAAAATACATTGTGCGCTGTATAATTTATTTTCTTTTGGGCACAAATGTTTCTCGTCTTCGCTAAGTTCTATGTGTAGTCTGTTTTTGAAAGGTCCGCACATACGGTGATGGCAAACTCCGTAGGTTTCCGTTCGAGTTTGCTTGCCCGGGGTCAAGTCAATTCTTCGGCCGTTTAATTTCGTTTTTTAAAGCGTGATTTCGAACGTCATTGCGAAGGTTACGCAAAGTGACGATAGACGGGCATACGGATGGATAGACGGACGGACAGACAACGAAATTATTATAATTGGGATATCTGCTTACGTGATAGTTATCCAACAAAAAGGAATAAGGATGCCTGGAAGACCCCCAAAAGATAAGAATACAGCTGGGAGTTCACAAGAGGCGGCAAACTTTGCAAAAACAGACCCGTGGCCTTCAGCCAGTATAAAAGGAAGAAAAAGAAGAGCAACTAAATAATAAATGTCAACAAAAATCAAGTGATACTTCAAACTTCATGTTTTTTGTGGTTCGCAAGAATAGAACGCGCAAGGTTCAAATCACACAAACTTTGTGTGATTTGAACCTTGCGCGTTCTATTCTTACTTTTACAATGTGGTCGTCTGACGATATAAATTAAAGTGCATGTCGACTGGAATATAAATATAATAATAATAACAAAGTTTTAAACTTTTGCACTCTGTGCCTGTTTTTATGCTTGATTAAATGAACTAAAAAATGTAATATTTAAAAATGAAATGGCTAAAGAGATTACGTACAGAGTCCCTCATAATATTTCAATGACGACAATAACATCTGCACCTCCAGAACCTTGTACTACATTCTGGAACACACTATCTCACTCTGGATCTGGAGTTAGCTATCTCACTTGTAATAAACTACAAACGTCTTCAATGGTCGGAATATCAACATGTTTGATATAAAATGGAATCGTGTCGCGGCCATAGTTTTTAGTTCAGCCGGGTTTTGACCGATGGTCCAGTGTGAAGTCACAATTTCACAACGGCCAAGTGTGTCCAGTTGTGAAATTACGTCGTGAAAGCGACAGGTATCGAGCGAGTGCTTACCTAAGTGGCGAAATATATAAATACGATAAACACTACGTGCGATAATTGAATGTTCTACAAGTGATAAATAAAGTGTTACCCAGCGATAATTAAGTGGTAATTCACGAGTTTAACCATCTATTTTCATCTATAATACTGTTAATAAGATTTTTTTATAAATCCGTACTTTTAATGTCATTAGCTTGATATCTACCGTGGTTTACGTCTGCCGGCAGTGGTTTTCCGGACTAGCGAGTCCTCTATTCATTTGTGTTACACAATTTTTTTTTTCATTTTTACTTGGGACTGACTTCTGTACCTTGTTTAACTGTATCTACGGTATTTCCTTATATATATGTATACCATTTTGTTATATCTCATTCTATTGTACGGTTTGCTATTGATGACAGTGAAGCGGTTTTGTGTGGACTACTCCTCGCGCCGCTTGCAATCATATAAGTTTAAGTAGAGTGAGAAAGATAACCACTTTAGCATGCCGAATTGAGTGGCGAAAGTGTGGGGCCGAAATGGAAGCTATTGCTCATAATACGGCCTTGGGCGTGCGATGGGTCCCTCTTCACTGTTCATATACGAGTGATATATTACGAAACAACATGATTTAAAGAATAGAGTTAAATTTAATTCGTGTTGAGTGACTTTGGACTTCGAATAATTAATAATTATTAATAAATAAATCGCTAATTAATTTTCCGTTGCCACCCGTGAAATAAAAAATTATAAAATTGTTGAGAAACTTTTGATATAATTTTACCAGGAGACTCACTGAGCTAACATACTCCATGGTAAAAGTTGGTCTTCTGCTGCTCTATTTTCCACCGAGTTAACACCGCTGGCAAAATTTTCAACACCTGCAGATTTCGCGGTTTAACGCGGCCCGCTCAACGAGGCCGAGCGTGTTATTTGAAAGATTTAAAGAGTAATAAGTGGAGGATAAGTTTAATACGAAAAGCCTAACAAAATGACTTCCCGAGGCGTTAATACTTGTAAATGAAATTCCACTTTGCTCACAGTACCGGGCGCACTGCGGAAAGCGATAGTTCCAGCTACATTCTGTAAAACACGTTCACACTCCATTTTCTATATTATTATGTCTTAGACGAGAAAACTATACAGGGTGCCTCACAGCTAGGGGCAAAAATTTTACAGGTGAACACCTGCCTTGATCATGAGCCGAAAATGTTCAAGCAACCACGACCTAATATCAATATCGAAGATTCTATTCAATTCAATATTTCTGACTCATTTTTTGCAAAAAGTTGAACGACGATTACAGTGACTAATATCTCATCTCATCTCACTTTCTTTCCCTTGTCCTATTCCGGTCGGGGACTCACTGCATCGACAAGGCGCCTCCATTCGTCCGTGTCTTGCGCTGACGGTACGGCCTCAGTCCATTGTAGTCCCATCCTTCCCTTGTGAGGGAAGGATGGGACTAGAATGCGACCACTATAACTTGGCGCGCGAGGGAGGGCGTCCCTGTCGCGTAACAGAAGTTGCCAGGGTGTAAATTTATTACACACTACATAATGTACAGAATGTCCGGTGACCGGTGTCGTAGCCTTTAACAGAAATTTGGTCGGGCAGCACTAAAGAAACCAAGCCGTAATGGCGGCCGTTCTATCTGTCAAACCGTCAGACGGTAATATCGGTCCATTATTTGCTTTTTCAGCTCGCAAAACTTTAATACTTCATTGGCAATTGTTCTTGCACCATTCCGGACTGTTTAGGTTGTTTTGGACATAATAATTCAATGTATATGGTAATCAAGATGTCACAGCTCCCGAGCAAATACAAAATTGTACTGAATGACAGGGCGAGGGGTTACCGCCGGGTGCGGGCGGGGCGGGTTTTAGTTCCAAAGTCGCCGCACGCCAAATTATTGTGGTCAAGCAATACAATGGGCTAATTTTTTTTTCTGACAGTTTCTGGAGTTGCCTCGCCCAACTGTGTCTGGAGCGGCCCACTGTATGTCTTCCCTCAGGAATCGAACGCAGTATTTTCCTAGGAATTCTGTCATCAGACATTGTTGTTTACTTCTTGTAACAATTACATCCCCCCACAGAAGTTATTCCGTCGGCCCATCTCTTTTGAGGTCTCTACTGACGCCGCTTTTATTCTCCCAAGGTCTCCCTTTGTCTCCCACCCCAAGAACTCTAGGAGTCCATTTTGTAGCAAAATTTATCGTAATTTTGATAAAATAATTCATATTTTCGTATGAAGCACATTTTTATCACTATGACACACATGGCATTGTCAACAAACAAAACTATCATTTTTTATGTGAAGGCAATCCACAAGAAATTCAATAGAAGCCTTTGAATGCGCAAAAATTTACTGCGTGCTGTGGTTTTTGGCATGGTGATATCATCAAACCATATTGCTTTGAAAATGTCGCTGGAAATGCAGATAGGTACAGTGAATTCCAAGCGATATCGATCGATGGTAACAGAATTTTTTGGCCAAAACTGTATAAATATATAATTTGATTGACATGTGGTTCTAACAAGTTTCGGTGAATCAATATTTTCAAGAAATTCAACTGCTAAATGGAAACGAAAAATTTTTTATTTTATCTCCTTTATATTACATGTTGTGGGATTATTTGAAATCGATAGTTTATTCAAATACACCACAAACACTTGATAATTTTAAGTATATCGAATCATGCATTTGTAAAATTAAGCCTTATATATTTGATAGAATCATCAAAAATCGGGTTTAAAGAATTCACTGTTGTAAAAGAAACCGATATGGCCATTTAAACAACGTTTTATTTTTTATAAAACTGACTGTAATCATTATAATATATCGTCGCTTTAGAGATAAAACTCACTAACCACAATTTTGACCAAAATTAGTTATGAATACAAAAACGTTTATTTTTTTCCATCTCTATTTCAATTAAAACTCAGTAAGTGAGTATTCCGTGTCTATTGATTGTTATTTAGTGGTAAAACTCAAAATTTTTATATCACATTTTGTATTTTTATACCTCGTTATCTGAAAACTGCTCCAATGTCACTTAGTGAATTTTACCTCTAAAGGGTATAAAGGGTAGATATTTTCTAAGAACTTCATTACTGGATTTTTCCGAAGAAGGAGATTTTCCCATATAAATATCTTCGTCTCTCAACAATAATTTATCTTAATTCATAATGTAATTTAACAATAATTTATCTTAATTCATAATGTAATCTAACAATACTTTTATGTATATTCAAGGAACGAGTATTTTGTTGGTCTTGTGGTTAAGACTCTCGCTTCGTCATCCAAAGGTCACGGGCTTGAATCTCACTTCAGAACAGCAATTCAGTCCTATTTTCATAGCACAAGCGTTTAGCTTAGTTTGAAAATAGTAGGGATATTGATGTGACACGTTTTCCGTGTTCGCGTCTCTAATTTTTTTTTAAATGAACACGATCACTGCATTATGTCCACAGAGGTATAAATATTAATTATAATAAATTATAGAAGTATAATAAATTATAGAAGTCCGACAGAGATGAAGCTATTTATATTGAAAACATGTATGGAGGTCTTTATAGGGTAGCCATAAGGCTAATGACTTGTATTAGCTTCTTTAAATGCTTATTTTACACAATGCAACATTCACCGATTCCACCCTAAAACATTATTTCTACATAAATAGCTTCGTCTATATAAAATTTCTATGATGTATCGTAATGTAATCGTTTGCGCTTCAAAATCAAAATCAAAATATATTTTTGTTCATATTGTTAAGTTTCTTTAGATTGTATATCTTTTTAAAATAATATATCGTTCTTATTGAAAAACCCTTTATGTAAATATTAAATATCAAGAAGCGAACGTTGTTGTTCGGATATTCCCCGTCATTTCCGTAACACAAATATTATCAAGCGCCGCCATTGTGCGCTTACAACAACGGCGAGATTTAATAAAATATTTCGCTATGAAAAGTGAAGATTAAACCTCTCCCCGCCACGTACTCACTTTTCTATGGAAAAGTAATAACCTGTCTATCATTCAGCTTCCCATGCCTGTCAGACGCCGAGATGTGATGGATTATTACAATTTTATCTACGACGGTCCCGCGCTCAGATACACCCCAACATTTATTTGTCAGAAAATCACGTGTAAGCAAATATCCATATTGTGTAATTCTCCTCATTATTGTTGACTTACAAAGCCTGTCTGCAAAAGGAACAATGCCGTCTGATTCGTTAATTTTTTGCCGTTTTTGTTTCATTTTCGGTATCCATCATTGAGAGCTACCTAGCGCACTCTAGCCGTAACGCAGCAATGCCGACTCACTATGAATTCGCAGCAACATACCAGCAATGCCGACTCACTGTGCATTTGCAGCAATGTCGAATCACTGTGTATCCATAGAAACACACCAGCAATGTTAACTCAGTGTTGCAGTCGCAGCAACACAGCAGCAATGTCGAATCACTGTGCATCTGCAGCAACACACCAGCAATACCGACTCACTCTGCATTTGCAGTAATACAACAGCAATGTCAACTCAGTGTTGCATTCGCAGCAACACAGTAAAAATGCCGAATCACTGTGCATCTGCAGCAACACACCAGCAATACTGACTCACTGTGCATTCGCAGCAACATACCAACAATGCCGACTCATTGTGCGTTCACAGCATCATAAGCACCAACCCTCCCCAGCCTCCTTAATATCCTTGCTGTAAAGACTTCACCACAACTACACCAGAGGTATCCGAGGAGCTCAAGTCATTCATACTTCATAATTCGAGCCTGATTACATCATATCCAACCAATCGTCATACCATTTCAAATGCCAGTACCAACCACTTCCTTCAACCATGTACTAGTCCGTCAACAAGTGAGCTTATCAAATAGTGAGTTTTAATTAACACCCTGTGCTATCTTACCTCGTCGTACTAGCCTTATCTACGTTTTCTCACATGCGACACGAACACTGAAATCAAAGAGTTCTCCCGGTCGGGTGAAATTTCTTCACCCTTCACTGCTTCTGAGTCGGAGAATCTTCCATCCACCGATGCGGTTCATCAATCACAACTAATCCGCCAAGCTCTTAAGGCAATGCGAACAAAATTTTCTGGCGACGACCACTATTTCATAGCTTCTCTTGAATTTTATATCACATTTTTGTAACGAAAAGTATTTAATAATAATTGTGTTCATTTAGTTCCATGTATTTTAAAACATATCGAGGATAGAAAGCCAAATGGGCGTTAGTGATTATTTGGAAGTTTACAGGAGAGCAAAAGAATGTTCTGTTAACCAGATTTTATCAATATTTCTTTTATTATTGAACGATTTCAATATGTGTTTTGGATTAACAGATTGAGCCGTGGTAAAATGCCAGAAAAAATAAGCTGATCTCCAACTCGATTGACTAACCAAAGTGTACTAACAGAACTGTACTAACTGTACTAACAGGACGCTACCAGCTGTCCTGAACTAGGAGGAAAATTGTCAAGGTGTTCAGCAGTTCACAGTCCGGGGGTCACGAGAGAAGAAAAAGGATCGGCTCTGAATTAAGCTATCTTTTTAATTTTAAAATGGTCCTCACAGTGTCTACGAAACTGTACCCCTCGAAGCAAGTTTGTCGCGGATGTTCAATCTTTTTAATAATTCTCGTAAAAGTTTTGGGAGCTCTTCTTGAGTCGTTGTAATTAGCACGTTCTCATCATGACTTTCCGCTCCGTCTAATGTTAGTATAAACTTTTACTTCTCTACGTTTCATGGCTATGCTATGATTTCATTTTATTACACGCTCATACTGGGTTTGGTAAAATAGTTTTTACTCAAGTTATAGGTTGTATGTATTATTTATTTTTTCAAAAAATGTACAGTTTATTTCTGATATTTGAATTCAATTTGTATATATTTATTTAATACTTCCTTAAAAACGCTGAAAATAAATTGTTGCTTACAAGAATGAAAAAATTCACTAATTTTCATAGTAAATTAAAAATTGTCTTTTTTCTTTCCTATCATGTCCTATAAATAAATAATTTTTTATTGGGAAATTTTAAAAGTAGGTACACATAGCTGGCAATGTAAATTTCATTGCGTTTACCTAGACGTTTCACACGGAAAAAACTGCAAATTTTACGGCTCCTGACAACTTTTGAGAAATTTTGCTGCTTCGCACGTTTTGATTTTTCGCTTAATAAAACTTGTGTTAAAAATACATATTCTACTTTTTAGTAACAATTTGTAATACTGTAAACAAGAATAGAGTATTGCACTTCCAAATATAGATGTTCTTGAATTATTGGGGTAGCAATCGATATTTGTATAAAACATAATTATAAAATAATTTGATTATGAATGTGTTTACTTTGATTAAAATTTTGGTTTAGAGCATTATCAAATGCTTTTATTTGAAAGACCCGAAATTTGTATCATGCGGTCAAAGAAAATGGTTAACCATGATATTGAGATTAAATCAATACTGTTGCAATTTAAAATCGGATTTCATTTATTTATATAATTTTAATTTAATATTTTAGATATATTATTATACCTTCACATTAATCGTTTGAAAGTATCTATTGGGATTTAACTAGTATAATTTGGAATTGAAGAAGTAATTGGTATAAAACAACGACTCATTGATTAATCAAAATTCTAACGATTCCAGGATGCAACGTACACTAAAAATTAATGTTGGTAGTAAAGACATTCACAAATACAAAAAATAATATTCGAGAGTACAAAAACTAATAAGGAACTAAAAGAAAAACAAATTTAAAAAGGGTTTGGTCATTAATAATATTTTGTTGACAATTTTATATAATTTTATTCAAAATAATAATCTGTTTACAAAAGATGAATAAAAATTTCAGAATAGTTTTCGTTATTTAAACATCTAAGCACTCTTTAATTTTAATATATTTGTTACTAATGTTATAATAATTGTAATATTTATCTATATTAATATATATAAAGAGGTAAAGTTTGTAAGTTTAGATGTAGGAGGTAATCTCCGAAACTACTCTTCCGATTTCAAAAATTCTTTCACTAGCTTTTAATGGTGACCTATTTTACAACTAAAGTTGACGAAAAAATGATCGAGCGATGCGTTTTTTATGAACGCTGCATTAACGGTAAGAGATATTTAAATCTTTGTAGATAGAAGTTGTATAACTCAAAAAGTTCTATAAAAAGTCCATAATGACATGTTTCAATATGTTAAGGTTTATACACAAATTGATAAAATATGACTAAAAGTTCCTAAAAATCTACACGTGTGAAGCCGCGGGCACAGCTAGTATAATATATAAATATTATATATGACACTGGCTCCTCACACCGAGGGTTTCGGGTTCGATTCTCGGTGAGGTCACAATTAATCTATATTAGCCTGAGTATTTTGTGATGAGTTTCATTTCTGTAATTGTCTTCTTTTTTTTTTATTTAAAATATAATGGAAACCTAAAAGGTTTATAGATAACATTTTTACATGATTTAATATAAGAAATGATAATAATATGATTTAGATACAAATAAAGGGTAAAATTAATAAGCGTAAAATAAAAAATTTAAATTTCTACAAGTTTTACATATTATATAAAAATGATTGCAGTCATAAGAAATTAATTTATAAACCCCCGACTTTTTAAAAATATTATCATCCTTATCCTTGTTATCTTATTATTTAATCTACTTAATATAGAAAACTGTTTGTTTACAATTTGGTATGTTTTTTACTTCTATGAACGACAAACAAATATTGTTTTTCAGGTGCGTTCTTACGTTTTAGCAGGTTTCAGCAATCATAAGTAGTCTTAATACGTGCAAATATTCAATTTAAATATAATTTAATACAATAATTCATTAATAATCTAAATGGCCAGCTTAGGTATGCAAATCCGATCACTAAAATCATAAATAATTACCCACTCACGTTTCGAATCTCAATTGTAGTATTGCATTAAAGTTAAATACCACGTCATTGCAACAGAGCGACACCGAAGTCCCGCTACGTAAAAAATAAAAGCACAAAAAACATTACTTCTGTAAATAAACGCGAGGGTCGGGGGACGTAGCAATTTGCGGAATCCCAACTAATAAAGAGGCTGTAAACCCAGTTTTGTTTATTGCCCGCTGTAGTAATACCCGCGGAACCTTTCGCCTTTATAGAACCACCCCTCGAAGCCCACTTCGATAAACAAATGATGAAAAATGCCCCTCCTCTTGAGTATTTCATGGAATATGTGAAGCTGACGTCAATAAACTTTATGGGGTAGTTACCCTACTGACACTGTACTCATTTCACTTATATTGCATGATGATACCCTTCGTTGTACATAAAAACACATACCAGGAAATTAAAGGATACGAACTGCATACAACAGCCTGGAAGTTTTGAAATATTTTTGAATGATTTGGAAAGATCTGGAATGCGTGAAATTATACCGGAATATTTGAGAGAAAATATTTTCTATATTCGCGTGGCAGCGGATGCGAGAAAACTTTGTTTTAACAGCAGCAATAAACCACAGAAAGTGAACGGGCGTGTGTTGGCCGAGCCATAGAAACAGCGAGATACAAGCAAACGTAGACAACCAGAAAATAAATAGTATCTGCGTACGGAATATTCTCAAATGACCATTAGTCTGAATGACGAAATTTTGTTCCAATTAAGTTTGTGAACAGTGACTTCATTTCGACACCCGCCGCCACGAATTCGTGATAATATATACAAATCATACAATGATAATTTTATCGATATTACATTAATTACAAATGTCACTTCGGCGGTATCCGCATGTTGATCGAATGAATAAGGAAAGAATCTTTGTATATTCGTATAGACAAAATAAAATAATAAATAGCTGTAAAAAATGAACCCAAAACGATGCTCGAGAACAGTAAATTTGAAAATATTAAGTCGCCGAGCTTATCAATAAATATACGAATACTTAATTAAATTCGTGATATAAGCCAACTGGTGCGATAATACACCCCTGGGCTGTATTACAAATTGCAATGTCGGAGTAAATCCTCTTACATTTGCGGCAGGGCCGTAGTCAAGTGGGGCGGGAATTATAATACACTCGCTGGATTAAGCAGTAAAATTTTTCATTCTGTAGTTTGTGCTAATTTACATCGGGAGGAATGCCGCTTTCTTCCTGTTTGCGTACAGGGAAAGTATTCACTTAAATTATTATAAGCATATTTTTTTTAATTTTACTGCCTCCACTACTTTCAAGTATAGAAAGTGTAAGTGACGGTATGGAGATATATTATATTTTATTATATTTATTTTTATATGATTTTCGTTTGCGGGTTTAATTATGCCATTGATAATCATATACATCGGCAAAGTGGGACCCACCACAGACTCAGGGCCGTTGTACCAGCAAAAGCTCCCGAATTGACCTTACACTTTCGCCATCCGGATTGGCATTGTTTTAATGCCACAGGAGCTTCCGCTGACGAAGAAAAAGCACTCATGCAACGAGGCGAGGAAACTGCACTAGCCACTTCTCTGTCTCTGGGGTGCATAATGAGAATGGCAATTTATTTAAAGAAAATAGCAATACATATAAATAAAACCACAATAAATAAAAAATATATCTATAAGCAGAGAAACATAAAGAAAAGAAAAAATAATAAAGCATAATATCAAATATCAGAAATGTCCTAATTATATTAATTTCCCTGTCCGTCTGTCCGTCCGTCCGCGTAACTTCACGTAACTTTTTTATGGTATTTTTTTTACTAAAATAAATAAATACTTATTCCTTAGGAACCGACGAGTAAACTTTATTTATAACGGGTTACAGCTAGTCAGAAAATAACAATGCATAAAAGCAGTAAATTAAATCAATAAAGCAAATCATATACATCAGTAATATATTATAGACAGAACCTTTGGGCAATTACAAAGGATCTTAATTTCACAGGAGCAATATTGTCACGAGATGGTACAAGCGAAAGGAATTGCATATAATTTTCAAGAATTTTACAGCACTCTACACTTTACAGTGAATTGGAAGTTGCTGGAAGGATCTAGGATAGTCCATTGGATTCTGGAAGCATCGCGAGCGTCAACTTCAATTACAAAAGTAAATTGACCGAGCCACTGCGCACTTAGTTTCTGTGTTTTTGTGACAGAATCATATAAACTAGCGCGTATGCGAATACTTAAGCGTTAAAAGAATTTAAACGGTGATTCAGTGTGAACAAGCGACAATAAAATTTACGACTGATTTCAGTGTGGATTTTAACCAGCGATAAATTGCCTACCTAAGTGCTAGGCAGTACTTCAAGTAGTAAATTGATGTGTGTGTGTGTGATGTGTGTGCATGTTGCTTGTGTGTGTTATTAATTAATTATTGAATAATGAAAAAAAAAATTGTAAAGTTTTTGTATTTTTACTTGAATTGTATTAAATCGAATTAATTTTAAAAGTTGACACAAGTGACTTTAAAAATAATTTTACGTTTTATAAAAAAAAATAAGTCAAAAAAATAATACAAACTCTGAAGTCGTTTATCTCCATAACTATTTATATTGGGACATTATCTTAAGAAAGACAATCGAATTATTATGTGTAAGCGGTGTGTACGATGCACATTGTTTCATTTTGCTGGTGTTTACGGGTATATACACCAACACAACGAAACAATGTGTCTCGTACGCACGGCTTACACATACTAATTCGATTGTCTTTCTTAAATGGAAAGAGGTCTACCTGTATTATGTTATGAAGTACTTTTGTTACACCCTGTATATTCCTAGCGGAAATCTCTGGAACAATTTCATAACAATTTATTTTTTATCAATCAATCGATAAGTAGAGCTAGAGTAGTGTTACTAGGTCAAGTCTAGTCACTAGGTGGTATAGTCACTAAAGTATATATTCAAAAGTCTCTAGCATACTGTTGGGATAAATCTTTACAATATATCACGTTTTATTTTCGACTTGCGCAACACACTTTTGAAACGCAGTCATTGCAGCCATGATCATACAAATTTTCCAGAGAATTCTCTAGGGAAAACCACATCAAAATCGATTCAGCGGTTCTCGATTTGTTTGTCCAGGTTAATACAAAAACCTTAGTTATAGATCGTGTTATATGTCTCACCACAAACTTTCCAAGTAGCAGAATGTGATGTGATTCAAGAGGCAATTTCTATACTCCTTATATAATACCCGTGATGTATAGATGAAATACACTATGAGTAAAGGTGACCAAATATTATTTTATTATTAGATATATTTAGTTAATTAACTATATTTAGTTAGTTAACTGTTGAGTTTATTTGAGAAATGTCAAGACGTGTGTTAAAAATATCTATTTTTAGTAATTGCAATATAGATTTCTCAATCTACCATGCGATTAATGAGGCGAGTACCTTATGGAAGCGATGTTCTCTCCGATGCTTTTAATTCAATTATTAAATACATGATTTTTCAATTCATTCAAAAGTTGCGCACTATATATAATGGTTTGCCTGTTCATTCAATCTGCATTTAGGGATGTGAAATGTATGGCATCGAATATGCATAATTTTCTAGTAAATTCGGAGACTAATTTTTCTTGCGGTTCTCCTGAATGAAGAATTTTTTATAGTTAGTGAGTCGAACAAACTGATTTCTAGCAACTTTTAAAATAATTATACGTGTTTGTTAGTCTAGTAGTTAAGACACTTGCCTAGTGATCCAGTGGTCAGAGGTTCATGCTTACGTCCAGGAAACCAGCATGAGAGTCGAGCTTAGTTTGAAAATAGTAAAATATTAATTTGACTCACATCCCTAATAATATTCATGACGTCAAAATTGACGAATTGTACAATTTTATGTAATAGGAGTCAAGATATTATAACGGGACGTAGCTTTGGGAGGCAAATAAAAACACTGGAAATTAATTTAGTTTAATTTATTACTAAAAAAAGTCACTGGACACTAGTAAAAATAAAACAACACACGAAACTATCAACTATAATCAACTTCTACATCAGACAAGTCTAATTAAACATAGCGATAGATGTATTATTGCTTATTTCATATATTTATACAAAATAATTCATTATTTAACTTAGATGTCCCCGAACTCTTATCATCCATATCTTTTCACATACCGGGCAGAAATACCCGTTAACAAGCATTCTTTCACTGCAACAAAACTATCTCACCAAAAATACTCCACGATCAGCAGACTTTTAATAGTAGGTAACGAGTATGCACAAATTGCAGAGATTCTCTGTGTGAACCTGAGTCGTTACGAGTATTTATTTAATGAATATTTTACCGTTAATTTCTTCGATTAATCTATATAATAAATAATTTAGGATATTGCACACTGTAAAAATTGTACCCTGTATTATCTAGTTATATATAAGATATTTTATTGTAATAAGTGTAAACCATTGAAATAAAATAAATAAATAAATAAAATAAACTCGAGATGAAAACGGAAATGAAAAAATTGTAATGTTGAAGGAACGTCACTGAGTTTAAAAAAAATCGTACGCCTGGGAGGTGAGCAAATTGTAAAAGACATTTTTTTGAAACTGGCAAATTTTCTCTCATATTCCCTCATATTCCACGCCCTACAATTTCGCAAAATTGCGCATGTGAACGTGTATTGCTTGGGGACACGGGAAATGTGTCAAGGATTGAGGACAAAGTAGGCCCAAAAGAAAAGGAAATTTTCTTGTAATTTTTAGCAGCATGCCTCGAAAGTGACGATTTATGATTAACTAGCTGTAACCCGTCAAAAATGACGGTACTTTTACAGGTCGGTTCCTAGGGAATAATTATTGACTTATTTTTATAAAAAAGAAAAGAAAAACATGAAATGAAAAAAAAATTATATACCTAAAAAATTTTACGCAAAAAAATCTTTACGTTTTTTAAAAAAAAAGAAAAAAAAATTAGTTTAAAAAAAATTTTTTTTTGATATATAATTAATATTTTACATTCGTTGTGAAAATATTTTTTCGGAAGGTTTTTCTCATTTTCTGGTTTGGGACTTCTGGAGTATTATGCCATGTTATTCCGACCTTTCTGGCCGACGTTTCGGATCCCATTGCAGAGTCCATCATCAGGGCTGATGTTGGATGATGATGGACCCTACATGGAATCTAAAACGTCGGCCAGAAAGGTCGGAATAACACGGCATAATTCCCCAGATAACCCAAACCAGAAGATTCTGAGTGGCCGTGAAAACTTAAGAACATTATTTTCTCATTTTATTTGACTAAAGTGAATGAATTTTTAATATTCCTTAAAAGTTACTTCAATGATATTTTAACGATTTACAGAAAATAATTCAGAAATATTGAAAAAAAAATGCAAACTTTGATGTCGCTTATATCTAAACTGTCAACATTTTACCAAAAGTGTAAAGAATATTTTATATTCAAAATTAAATGAAGAAGACTTCCCCAAAGTTTTTGCTATTCATCGTAATATTTTGGAATTTGGGTGCGTCATTTGATCACCTCATTATAAATATTTATATTTTATGATTGTAGGTACATGTACAGATATTCCTTCGTATTCTTATATTTAAGTACAACTTAAAAAGTACTCTGCAATGTTACGAATATTTCAACGTTTACAAATTGGAAGCAAGGAGACAAATTTCTAACTTATTGTATGGAGTGTTTTTGGAGGTATTTATAGAACTTTAAAATTCGCTTTTTTTGAAAAATAATTTTATGCCATTAGTTTTGAAATATAGTTTTTTTTTTAAAGTTCGTTTTTCGAATCGTCATCACTTTTTCTAGCGACAGCTAATTTGATAGCTGACAGCTGATTGGTGCTCAGTTTTGTCTGCCATTTCACCACGAATTGATTTTCGCCAGAATTAGACTTATGCTTGCTAATTGTGAAAAATTATTTTCGAAAATCATGGTATTGTGATTATATAATATTTAAATACGTATGGCATAAAATTAATTGATTAAATAAAATTCAATTATCTTTCCAATAAAGCTAATACCGGGCAGACATCCCAACGCACACTTTCACAATCTTACTCTGTTATTCTACTTCTGTATCTTCACTTGCTCTTGGAGCTTATCCCCGGTGAGAAATAAATATCCTAACAAGGCCATCCTCAAATATTTGGATTATCTGATCATGTCAAATCTTTTACGGGTGCTCTCTATTCCTGCTGCCTTCAACACTCGCCTCATATTTGTATTTACAACAACTAGCTAATAGGGAGGTTTATTTCCTTTAAAGAGGTAGCAAGTCTTGTAATAATATTGATTTATAAATACATTAAACATATTTATACACATTATGGCACGCTAAATAATTATTTAAAAATTATAAACTTACATGAAGTTATTCCAAAAATTAAAATACACAATTCTCTATCATGTAACAATGTCCACGCTAATTAATTAAGGCTACCAAGAACCTCCTCGCCGCGCTGTGTTTCGGTCTCCTGCGGCGTCGTGAGGAGACCGCCCTAGCATTAAAGAAATGCCAACCTGGATGGCGAAAGAACAGGGCCGATATGGGAGCTTTTGCTTGTGAACGGCCCTGGGTCTGTGGTGGGTCCTACTAACGCTACTAAGACTATGCTACGCTATGTATTTATTAAATCAATCGAAGTTCATTTTTCATGAACACATGTAAATATTGTCGTTAATAAAATATAAAATATAATAGAAACATAAAATATTTTAAAAATTTAAAGATATTTTATAATAAAAAAAATTATATAAAGAATCTTAATACATAAAAATTACCAACTAATGTAAAACTTTATTTCAAACATGTAAAAGAACGTAATTTTTGACGGGCTATATATAAGTTAGTATAAATAAATTGGAATCATTGTTGAAGCAATGAATTCATTTGTAAAAACATGGTGTGGGTAAGCCTTAACAAATTTGTTAGGGGCTTGAAATAATTCCCTTGCATTTTGCCTGTGTTTCTTGCAGGACGGGATTATCCGGTAATCCTGTATCCAAGACTAATTTAAGCTAATTGTGTGCAATTTTCTCTTATTCTAAGTACCATTTGTATTTTCTGTAATCTGAGAGCGCTCGATATCTCAGGCACGTAACACAGGCACTCTAGCTAATCAGGGATTGGATTTCGATCGATGAAAAATTATATAAGTAACTAGCTATAACCCGGTACTTTTACATATCGGTTCCTTAGGAAGAAGTATTTATTTATTTATATAAAAAAAAGAAAAGAAAGAAAAAATAAGAAAATAAAAGAAAAAAAGTTTTTATAAAAGAAGTTATGAACGTTACAGGAAATTACGGACAGGCATTATTATTGGGATTAATCCAAAAAGAAATTTTGTAATTTCTTGTAACTAGGCTGACAAATGCAAATAATATATGTGCGAATTCACATATTTGTAACTGAGAGCCAATATTACTTGTACCTCATACTTTATATGTGGGGTATAAAAGCAAAGGCAGCAATATCCAAAATATAATTGAATTCAGTCATCGGGGATTATTAATTTGTATTGTACTGAATTCGTGATTTTATAGGAATTATAGCCAATAAATATATGGGAAACACGATACTGGAAGGGATAGATAGATAAAATCTAAAAAAATTCAGTACCTACATTTTAAATTAGTGATCTTCGGTGACTGCATTCGAAACGTTTTTTTTATTTTTTTAATATTTTAGAAAGGGAGTATAGTAAAAACTTGGTTTTTATGGGTTACTTTTTTTAAATAATATTTAAACAAGTGCGCTCCTAAATAAAAATGCAATGCAGCGTTCGGGCGATAAAATAAAAAAAATTGAAAAAACACCCGTCCGAGAAATTCCAGTTCCGGCTACGCGGAATTTTTTGCGCTAATAGATTACCGCCAACTATCCTGCTTCCGGGCGATTAAGAATGGGATATATTGAATTTGGCTGAAATTAGCCCGGGAATGGTCGGGAATGCAACCGTTTCCACGGGAGCCATGATTTACAGGCGCGGCCCGAGTTCCGCGATAGAGCCGCCACCCTGAATGGGGCGCTCCGCGGGGTTATGTGTAAGTGCGGGGATTTGGCCGCATCGGATTCGAATGCGATCAAAAAATATGCACCGCTGCCTGCAATAATGTACCTGCGCGGGTATATCGAGGAATGAATTGCAGCGCATTCTTAACCCTACAACACTAACGTTCGTTGGATCGACTACGCCGAAACGCTGATTTTGCTCGTAGGGGAACTTGGGGCAAAATGAGGTTCGGGGCAAAATGGGACTGTGTGTGTGAGATATGTGCCTACGCGCCGTAATCATCGCCGCTCGCTTGCTATTCAATCTCCCCGCGCGGGTCACAACTAATGGACGTGTCCCTGTGTGCCAAATTTCCAACGCGATGGACGACAGTTTTCGGGCAATTTTTTAGGTGCGACTTGCTGATTTACATCGCGTGTAAATAGGTGAGTATTTGTGACAGCTTAATTACGCTAATAACAATAATCAGATATGTTAATAAGCATTTTGCTATCGTAGACATTCAATACAATATCAAAATTTACTGTGTTAGTTTATAATCTCTTCCACAAATTGGTGTTTGGGTCAAAATGAAGGGGGCAAAACGGGATACTATTCCGTTTTGCCCCTTTCATTTTTACTTCGCTTTTACTGTATCACTGATAAAAAAAGATTATTTAAGTGTTTATTTGTCTGTGTTTCAATAAAAATGGTCCGCGATTATAAAAGAAAAACTAACAGACAAAGCTGGGATGAATAAAATATGGGAAGAGCTATAGGTGCCTTTTTAAATGATAGAATGGGATTCCTACGAGCATCAACATCTTACAATGTGCCAAAATCTAAATTGGAACGTCGCGTTCGAGTTGCTAGAAATGACGAATCCAGTGATAGGGTACGGCGAAGAAAGGTTTAGGAAGATACAAGCCAGTTTTTAACAAACAGCAAAAAGATGAGTTAGCGGGCTATCTGATATCAATGCAAGGGCGTCTTTTTGGTTTGAATGGTAAGGAACTACGTATTTTGGCATTTGAACTCGCAAAGAGGAATAATATTTCGAATCCATTTAATGTAGACAAGAGGATGTCCGGTCAAGATAACAGAAAAACATGTGATGAATCACCTGTTTCTATAGATTTTTTTTTTTATTATTTTTATTTTGAACTCTAAGATGATTTAAATGCTACGCGGGAAAAATTGAGCTAAACCCACCTGGCGGAGTATTGGAGCTACAAAAAATTTGGGAATGATGAAACGCTAGTATTGGGAGGGAGTTAGTAGCAATTGATCGGATATAGGCTACGAGCAGTCACTATTTAATTCTTATAAATCATATTAATCTTGTGGTGGAGGCTAGAATTATAGGTAAAGCCGTGTTTGGTACAATTGGTTGACGATCGATGCGGTCCGAGCGGTCCACATGTGATCCCCATAAAAATATACTGAACACGGATTTCAGAGATTTGGGTCGCGGTTATTGCGTTTTGAGCCGTTAAAAAACCGATTAACGTCTACTCTAAGGTGACGATGATATTGACAGTTCCACGAGGTTTCTGAATTATGGGCTTTTTTGCTGGATTTTTGAGACCGTTTAAATGTCATTAATCGTGATCTCGAGTGTATTCCCGTGCAACAGAGATGCGAAATATAAGCAAAAGAAAGGAAGGCAGGTCCTAATCAGTGAGATGGCGAGAGATGATAAATAGATAATTTAAATAAGAGATAAATAATTTAAAGAAATTGGCCGCGAAGCACAGATTAGACGTATACGATGTACCAGATGGGTGACCTTAACTGAGCGAATAATGATTTATTTTCGTTTCGCGGGAGTCGGATAACATAGGCAGATAGGAAAGTTAACTATAATTCTATTATATTTATCTGTAGACTAACGCTCTTCAGGCTTTTACAACAGATAGGTAATTGCGCAATGACGGTATATATAGTTAGGAAAGAGATAACGATAACGTGTAAGCATATTGATGGCACGACAAGAAAAGAATATACTCAAATATAGATACAATATAGGCGTTTCGATAGTATCATCATCATCATTAGCGGTGTTTCAGCTATATATCGTCAGGAGACGTTTCGATAGTATCATCGTCATCATCATCATCACTAGCGGTGGTTCAGCTATATATCGTCAGGAGGCGTTTCGATAGTATCATCAACATCATCATCATTAGCAGTGTCCCAGCTATATATCGTCAGGAGGCGTTTCAATAGTATCATCATCATCATCATCATTAGCAGTGTCCCAGTTATATATAGTCAGGAGGCGTTTCGATAGTATCATCATCATCATCACTAGCGGTGGTTCAGCTATATATCGTCAGGAGACGTTTCGATAGTGACAACATCATCTCCATCAGCGATGGCAGGGCTCCAGTTACACATCAGTCGGAGAAAATTAGGCAGATCCCATCATCACCGATGGCAGGATTCTAGCTGTACACCATTTGGAGAAAATACACCGACATCCCTGGCCAGGGGCTAGGCATATCCCTACTGTCCAGATCCACCTTTCCATCTACTAATACGAGGGGTCATGGCCTCGTGAAACCACATGGCAACCAACCATTACAAGTATTTATTTATGTATTGTATATGTATGTATATGTATGTATATTATATTTTATTAGTATGTATCTATTCGTACGTAGTGTATGAGGGGGCTCTTCACGGGTGGCACAACACCCGTGCGGATGTCTTCCCTCGTCTGGAATGGATTGAACGTATTGATGCATACCAGATTATAATAAGTACTACCTGGGAGGGTGGTTGCAGTCACTGTAGTGTCGCGAATGGCCAATGGGCTGCAGTTGCTCACAGGCGAGGGTTGGGGAGCCTAGGAAACTCCCCCTCCCCACTCGCATATTTTTGACTTGACAGGTGGCCCGGGACCATCTTTACAGTAGCTTCAGTATATATACCGTAGTTTAACTTAGTTTAACCTGGAGGAGTTGGAATTCTGGGGGCAAACTGGCTCTGAGCCCGGACGCCAGACACTGACGCGAGGGATGGTGCGGTACTTTGCACAGAAGAGGCCCAACATGAAAAGGCGCATCCAGGCTCAGGTCAACGTATCCGGAACTCGTGTCGGGAGAAGGGGGATGGGATCAGTCACCGATGAGCCTTTGGGTATGGAGGGGCCGAATTTAAAGCAAACACATTTTTCGCGTACACATACATTTACACATACCTCTACAACCCCCTTATCCATTAGAATCCAACGTACCACTAGAATGAGGTATAGGGCCAGATACAGGTGACGGAACTTAGGCCGGCTAGTAAATAAACGTAATAATGTAATTGATATAAAAATAATGCAGAGTAAATATAAAAGATCGTAAGGAATAAGCACAGCGAGATAACGGCGGAAGATAAAATTATTAATCAGCGAGGGCGTCGAAGACGGAATCATCCATAGGAGCGGCTACGAAGGACTCGAGGGCTTTCAGGGGATCTATGTACTCTATATGTGCATGCGCATGTGATAACGGCACGTTACTAACCTTTCCAGTGGATGGCGGTCGATCCCATACAGGTAAGACAATGGGGGATCGAGCGGAGAGGGCGTGGGAGCAGAGGACCGCGCACTCTGGAAGCGCGGCTACACCAGATGCAGTGGTTTCAGTCCGTAGGAATGATAGGTAAATAATATAGGGCCACGGAACATAGTATGTTTAGCAATTGCACCGTAGGGCTTAATTGACGTGCTAGGTAGTTTTGTTTGCGTTTTCCATGAACATTCACGAACTTCATACCCCAGTATTTAATTTAAGTAAAGCTTACGTTAGGGTTACCACTAAACCAATTCATCCCCTATAGTTCGAAACAAAAAATTACACAACGTGAACTGGGGAGGTCTTGAATAAAGCGAGGGTGTTTGGAAATACTACGTTAAAAACCGTAGAGCCTTCATCCGACGTAGATAGATAGCTTGTTTGCCTCTAACAAGGCGTAAACTCAGTTAGGAGTTGGATCGAGCTGAAAGGCGAAGAAGAGGAGCCATCACAAGCTATTGCTCATAAAATGGCCCAGGGTAAGTGGTGGGTCCCTGTTCATAGACCATCATTTTCAATAGTCTAAAAATCAGGTCTTTATTTTCTCCTAGTCCAAACCGAAAAAATGAAAATAATATCAGAAAACCATGCATTGCCTTTGAAAAATAGCACCGTAGTCAGGTTGTGATGATATTGACTTATTTAAATCGATATTGATGAGAAGCTTATACTGGAATGGTTGTCTACTAAAGTTTATAATAAAGAGAAGCTTCACAACCCGTTAAATATTCTGTAATTATGTGTTTGCCGGGTAAGTAGGTGCAGACGAGCCTTTATTGTTTCTGAAACGTAGAGGTAGGCCGCACGTGTGATGCATGCGTTACCTTTATTTTGACTAAATTGGACGAATCGCAGACGCTGCCGGGAGCGGCAGATCCAGCCAATAAAAAGTCCGAAGTGAGGTCATCGCTGCATGGTAGATTTTACACGGACCGTGGGATGAAAGATGGCGAGAGATTGAGACTATATAAGCGGTATAAATTTCGGTACTGGCCCTTGAGTTTTCAGCCTTGAAGTCGGCCGGAGGCCTTGTTGAAGGAAGTCCGAAATACCATCAGGGGGCAGATAAATTAACAGGACCAAGAAGGAAGCCGGAGATTTATAATAATTTAAAGGAGATTTGGAACAGTGAACACTTGTAGAAAACAGCTAAGCATTTCTAATATTATTTATTTCTATTGCCTTTTATGTGTATCCTATTTAGAGCTCTCTGAATCGTAACTAATTTTGATACATGCTGTGATTTGTTTCGTTGCGTATTTTGGGCCTAGGGATAATTATTTCTAAACGCGCATCAGATTTAATATATATTAAATCGTATTTTTGCAGCTGGTGGTAACCCAGCCGGTGATCTTTTTCATAATACTTATGTAATTTTCAAATACGTCGCGATCCAAACGGGCAATCATTTAAATTGTGATTCATATATTACCAAAGATATAAACGCTTAAAAATGGGATATTGGATCGAAGCAAGCGATCGGATTCCGCCATAAAGAGTAACACTAAGTATCATATTCATATTATCTATTACGGTTAATTATTTTCACTATCGAAATGTATTTATTTTGGGAGACTTGAGATCGGAGTGGTTGTGTGCTGGGTGTGGCACGATTGTCAGTGTGATGTAGGTTCAAATCGTACGAGAAATTTCTTCCAAATAATATATTTTAAAATGCACGGGGATTTTATACTATTTGTACTAGCGATGGAATGCACGAAATTGTGTGGGAGGCGCATAGTGGCTGACATGAACGGGTTCGCGCGCGTCTAGTGCGAGGCCATTCAGGGTGGGAATATGTTAATATTGAAGTGTTTAATGGTAACTAATTTCAGTTTCGTTACAAGGTGTACATCAGAAAAAAATAACGCGGTGACTTCCCGTTAAAAAAATGCACGATTCTCAGTCTGATTGAATAACATGATTCTCTCTGTAACGATATCCGTCACTAACGCTACGCTAGATGACGCTGTTTTCATTCTGTCACCAGCGGATGTCCCTTGACGAACCTCCTGGGTATAACAACGGCATTCTCTGCACAAATCAAAATATATTATTTCTTATGAAAGTTTAACTTAACACTCCGTTACACGCGCTGCAAATAATTACATATTAACACGCGCGGAGCACCCCTGTGCCCCAAAGCAATAGATGGATTATTTGTTATGTGGGTAGAAATAAAAAATAAACATATTTTATACATAATCAGTCTTTATTGTCATTTATAATGAAAAAAAAAAAAGATATTTTCTCTATAAAAACAAGAACAAAAATATTTTTTCCTTAACGTTAGAAAATTATGAAAAAATTACCATGGAAATTATAAATTTGAGATTTTGGTCTTCATTAGTTGACTTATTGAGATCATTTTAACTTTGGTTATAACACTGAATGCATATGCTATATTTATGATCGTTACACATAGGCTTGTGACATTTCTGGTATGCGGTTCTATTCGAGCGATCAATGGCTCTTCCACAGCTATGGCACCTAGCTGTTTTAGTCTTTTTTCAGGGTATATCATCTTCTTGAGGTGTCAGATCGTTTGGATTTATACCAAAAAAAAAGTATGCTACGTTCAAAGGAACATAGCATGCAACATAAAGATGTTTCTAGGAATATTAGAGCCAAGTACTTATTTGTGGTTCTAATCTGTTCATTTTGGTTTATAAGTACCCGAAACAAACAAAACACTTTTTTTATTATACCATTATAAAGCTTAATATTATACAATTTTATACAATATTAATTATCTTTACGTGAAATTCAAAATAGATAAGAAAATATCAAAAATGACTTACCTTCTTCAAAAATGAAATAGTAACGGTATTTCACGCGCGGGGCACTGGCGTGCCCCACCGACATTAAAAAGTTTCCAGAGAACACGTCCGTTTACCTTGCGCTGCCGTCGTGTCAATGGCAAGTACTCAAGGACACTAACAACAGCTATTAGAAGCGGCAAGATTCTATATACATTGTTTATTAAATAATAGGCAAAAATATTTCACTGGGGCACGCCTGTGCCCCGCGCGTGTAACGGAGTGTTAATTTAACATCTTGCGACTAGTTGATTTGAAATTATTTTTAACAAACTTGTACATTAGTTTTGGTGGGCCAGTTATTATTTTAAATGTTGAACATGGTCGATCAATATGACACTAAATACGTGGACACTTGCACATACATTCATTCATTCTAAATATCAATAAAAACACGTAATCGATGATTTCCAAACAGTCTGGAAAAATTAAGAAAGAACTCCAGCTAAGCCGAAATCACAGGATCGCACCGAAACATTAGACAAATGAAAAATGGTATAAAAACAGGCTCCTTTTTATCGCTGCGTTTTCAGAGCCACGAGAGACCATAGAAACTGCGACTACAAAGCAAAGTGCGCAAATCAAAGCAAACATTTAAAATAAAGTTATCGAATAAATTATTCAAGCAGTTGAATATAAAGTGTATTGTAGATGTCTCACAGAGTCGAAGCTATTTATACGGGAATGAGGTATAGAAATCTTTTATTGTGTTTATAGGTCTAACGATGGTCTATTAAACGGCTGGCTAAAGTGAACAAGTAAAATATAAACATCATCATCTTCATCCCCTTGTCCTAGTAGGGTCAAGGGGCCCAAAGACCCGGCAAAACGTTTCCATGTTCCCCTGTCTTGCGCTGCTTCTGCATGAATCAACCAGTCTAGACCCATTCTGTTTTCATACACATTTTTTGCTTCTCCCATCTTAATCTGGGGCGACCCACCGGCCGCCTTCCTTCCGGGGTTGCCAGGTGGATTCTTCTTGCTATTCGTTCTTCTGGTATTCTAAGCACATGTCCAAGCCACCTCATTTGTGATTTTTCTATGCATTGGAGTAGAGGTTCCATGCCAAGTGTGTGCCATATGTCGGCACTTCTCACTCTGTCTATCAGTGTGACTCCTGCTACCCCCCTTAGAAAACTCATCTTGGCAGCCTGGATCCTTACTCTCACTCTCTCATAAATAAAATATAATAAGAATATAAACTGGCGATGTAAACGTTCTGCTCATTAACATTTTCAGGTTTCCAGACGTTTTGCTAACTAGTCGGCATTTCTACTCTTTATTCTAGACCTATCTAGCAATTTTTGATTTGCTGTAAAACATCTGAGAAATCTCGATTACGTGTAATATCTTCCGATTCTACAATCTCGTGACTTGTGACGTGATTCGGCGATCAATTTTCCAAGCGAACAAAGTTCCAGACACCATTTCAAACCTAGATTAGCTTTCACTGCACCTTTCAAAATTACCATAGCCGGCTAAATTATTTGCGAATTAATTAATAATGTAATAAAGTGAATATTTTGAGTTTGTTCAAATCTTTCAGAACAGTGCTGGATTTATGTCACAGAGACATTATTAATCAATTAGTGTATATTATAGATATCTCACAGAGACGAAACTGTATTAATTATGGGAAAGTAGGTATAGAAGTCATTTGGGTGTAACAGGACTTATGACCTGTCTTTTTATGGTTGGCTTAAGTGATCACTTTACACAATTGTAACATTCGCCATTTCCACCCATGATAGAATATACCATGCTTATTCATTTTTTGGAAGTTGTATATATGTTCAAATTGCGTGAAGCTTTCATATATGAGTTGTAAGCGCCTTTTTCCATGCGGCCTGTACAAAGCCATTTTCATTCCCCTAAATCCCCACAGATGTCGCTAATGAGAAAATCTACAATTGATTTACGGAATTTTGGGAGCAATATACTTTATTGTGTGTAATAAAATTCATCCGACATCTGTAATGAAATTCATTAGCGACATCTGTGGGGATTTATTATTTAATAAGCATGGTATATTCTATCATGGGTGGAAATGGCGAATGTTACAATTGTGTAAAGTGATCACTTAAGCCAACCATAAAAAGACAGGTCATAAGTCCTGTTACACCCAAATGACTTCTATACCTACTTTCCCATAATTAATACAGTTTCGTCTCTGTGAGATATCTATAATATACACTAATTAATTAATAAAGTGATTTCGAGACAAAGTGAATTAATCAGAGATTGTGTAATCAAAAGCGTGGAGTGTTTTATTATTTCTAATTTGATAAGCTCCGCGACGAGACGGAATTTATTCGTTCGCAGAGACATTTAATGAAAGAGTTCCCACTGCGGAGGGGGCCACTGGAGACAGGTAATAATTTGAAGGAGTGTAATTATGTAAATAAGGAAAGAGTAAAAGAATTTAAGAAAGATAAATAAGCGGCTCTGCGTACCCCTTTACGACCCGGCGGTGTTAATGTGACTGTGTCTAATTTATATTCTGGAGAAACCCGCGCAAACAACACTACGCTGTAATGGGCTGCTTTTTTGTGCCCGCACTGTAGTCGCTTTGTGAGCGCGGCTTTTCACTTGAGGCCTGCATTGTGCCCGTCCATTTCGTAGATTGTTTTTTTTTCAAATTTCTTCAATGCCTTTGTTACGTTTGATAAAAATTTACCGTTATTTTGTATTTATTTTTTAAATACTTTTGCGTTCATCGTAAAAGTTCGAGGTGGGTTAATTTTCCTTTGTGTATCATCAATGCCTTAGTGGTTTTCAAATAAGGTAAAATTTTTTATTATTAAAAAACCTTAGAGCAGATATATTTTTTTAAATAAACAAAAATCATTATTAAACATAAAATAGTTTTATTTTATATATTCAAATAATGATTAGTATGAAAAACCTTTTTTCAAATAAACAAGTAATATAATAAACAATAATAAGTAAGTAATTGAATGTTTCGGCGTTAACCTTGTGGAAATCCATTATGAACAAATAATGAAATAAAACAATGAACTTTGTTTTTTTCCACTTAAATTTGAGCACTTGTTTCACTACATGTTTCGGAAACGTCCGTTTCCTTCATCAGGTGAATTAAGACTGAGGTATGTAGGAGTGATTGTCTGGTGTGTGGGTTGTGGATTCGGTAGAAGTGGAGGGGGTATCTAGGTGGTGGGAGTTTGGGAACATCTCCGGAGGAACGTTTCGGAAACGGACGTTTCCGAAACGTGTAGTGAAACAAGTGCTCAAATATAAGTGGAAAAAAAAAGTTGTTTTATTTCATTATTTGTTAATAATAAGTAAAATCACTTTGTGATAAATATAATAATCAAAATTAAAATTAAGAACTATTTATAGTGAGCACATTAAAAAATGATAATTATAAGAAAACCAAAAATAAACAAAAGCATACAAACATACATCACAAAGAAGTTTGCTAACAGGTGTCAACGAGGCTCGAAGTCTTGTTACCAGATGGTAAATTTTTGTTATTAGTGAGTCTGCGGAATAGTTATTTCTATGGCCCGGTTGTGCCATCGAAAGTAAGAGTAAGAGTTAAGCAAAAAGCATAGATTTTTACGAAAACGGGTGTTTTGATTGGTGGAGAATGCGAAAATCTGTGCTTTTTTCTTAACTCTTGCTCTTACTTCTGATGGCGCAACCGAGCCTATAGGGACCAACAAAAAATGCTCATTAAAGCAAATATCTTATTAATGCACTTGTTCACAATATTTTCTTGTCACACTTGGCTAAAAACAAAATTCGCTATCCAGGCTCCACTATTTTCCTCGTCACAGTCGCTGTCCACAGGTCAATGCATGTACCTTTGCTCATAAGGCGTCAAGTCGTAAACAGATGTCCTCGTTTCGTGTCCGCTAGCCGCGATATGATTTTGACTGGTCGAAACTGACATCCAACGTATTCTACGCCAACTGTTAGCCAGGATTTAAACCTTTAATAAATCCGACCATTGACAGTTGAAAAGCGGTGTGTGCCGGTGACTTTTCTACTAAGAGTTGACATTCCTTTTTCGTGTGATATCCGAATCCGACGTAGTTCACATAAGCCTTTCGGAAAAGACGAAGCTGGGAGGATTGGACATTGAATCCGCACGCGACATACTAGAAAAACACTGTAAGTATAATTTGTGAGCTGTGTATACATAGTTAGCTTTGGCCTAGTGTATTTCGGGTGTCAGGATGTCAATCATCGTCGGCGGAGATTGAGAAGAAAAATATTTATTTCCTAATTCCGATCCACGTCCGGTGGTGGCACATCCGTCCGCCATCGTACAAACCCTATGATCCTCTGCTGGATTCCAGGCGGATTTCTATTTCTAGATTCCAGGGTTAATGCACGGGTCACTCTTCTTTTATTCGTACTGGAGTATCTGCAAGCTCCTCTGCAGGGTATCCTAGGCAAATCTTCTGCAAGCTACTTTTACCAACTAACCTGTTAGTGAAGTTCAAAGATTTGGACTCAAGATTACTTAAAAATCTGAGATTTTGGTGTTCGAACACAATGTTGGAATGAACCAGAACACGTCAAAACATATTTTTATACAGAGCCAATTATTTTCTCGAACTTCCAATCAGACTTTTAGTAATGTGTAATAATATTATAGCGCCCTTTCTGGACAAACATTACTATTAGTTTCTAAGGCATATAGAAACCAAAAGTTTTTTTCATGTAGGTACTATCTTCCAGTGTATTAAAATACGTAGGTGTTTTAAATTAGATATTTAATTAATTGCGATGAATGCAAAATTTGAGAAGGGTGAGATTTTAAGGAAAGGAATGGGGTAATAAAAAAAGGGTAATATTTTTTTTTCAATTGATTCAGCAACATTGTAGATTGACATTTACAAAATATATATTGATTGTATTATTTGTATAAATCAACTTCTTTTATTTGATTAATTACACCAAAAACATGTTTCAGAAAAACCTTTCCATCGTCAGGGTTTTCTGAAACATGTTGGTGTAATTAATCAAATAAAAAAATAGATATATACAAATAATACTGTCAATATTTTTTATTAAATTTTTCCCATAATTCTTGAGTGCAACTGCACAAAACTTATAATGTTCAATATTATACACATTTATATCGAAAAGAAATGAGCGGGGTGAACGAAGGCTATAAAATTGTACTTCGTATAGAGAGACTTATGTCTATATGTACATGAACTCGTACAAATACATGCAGATTATCATAAGTTACGTAATGACTCTGATTGATAATCCTAGAGTGATGTTAAAGTACGTTTAAAGACAATTAAGGGAATTACATGTTACAGAATTCAGGCAATCGCGATATAATATTGCTTATCGCGATTAATTTAGCTTTTAATTACCTCTTCCTAACCAAAATCGAGTACACTAAATACAACAAGTAATAGGATTAATTTTAATTGATTCGCCATGTACAAATGGTAAAGAGAAAAGTTACACTTTTTTTCCAGTGAGTTTTCATTTGTTTCATTCCGTCTGAAAAGTTATTTTTTACAAGGGCTGAAGAAAACCCATTGACGGTGGCGATGACATACTTAATGTGAAATTCTTCGAACCGAGTCAAATTTTCGTGTTTGCAGTCTTGCAGGGTAATTAATAATGTTCTTAGGTTTTCACGGCCACTCAGAATCTTCAAGTTTGTGTTTACTGGGGTATTATGCCGTGTCGTAACGACCTTTCGGGCCGACGTTTGGGATCCCATTGCAGGGTCCATCATCAGCCCTTAATTAATGTTCGTGAAATTCGGTGAATGCGAAATTAATTTGAAAACTAAACTTAATTAATTACGAAGGCACGTTATTGTGTTGAAAGAGTATTTCTGTTCACCCATCTTAGCAGTACTTGATTTGTAACTTCTCTAGTATGGAACAGTAATGCTGGACCATGTGAAAGAGTGTGATAGTTTGATTACAGCCTACATTTTTCATTTCATGGTTGAATTTTTTGGCGATACCTTACATTATTACTCCAAATTGACTTTTGCCAACATGACTAAATTTGTTAACTCCCGGAACAAATTGTTGATAGGGTTATAAATGACTAAGTAATGATCCGAATGCAAAAGTAAAAATTAACTCTTAAAATGATAACCCCGAAATTATAATAGTTTGGACATATCACAAGAACAAACCAAACGCAATGTCACTACACGTTTGAAGGAACATATTGGGGGAATTAAAAATAATAACTCCAACAAATGTCAATCTGCGAACATGCAACGCCATATACCCAGATTAGTGAGAGAGTCCAATGAAATATATAAACATCCTAATTTCAGTAGAGACGAGAGTTATAAACTATCAAGTACTTGGCGCCCTGTTCTCTCTACTTTGATTCCACCTTTAAGAAAAAGCCATGAATATGTAAAATATTAATAATTAATAATTTATAATTAATAACCTTAACTCTTTAATATCACAAGTCACTCAGAGAAGTACCAAATGCTGCATCTCATCATTCAAGGCAAAACTGTGAACAGATGAGAGAGGATCTGGAAGACAAAGAACTTCCTGGCTGAAAAAAACTAAATGTTCCGGAAAATCCACGTATCAAATATTTTGAGTTGCCGCTAGTAAAATTAAAATTGAATATAAAAAGATAGTATCTAAATAGTGCAGGTTAGCCTTCGGTGAGATTAACATGCATGTGAGGAAATTTTGAGAATGTGTTAGTATGTGAAATATTACTATGGTTGTGGTGTGTAGTGTTATTTATATGTATTGGTTGTCCATACAAAGAGACGGTTACGTAATAACGTACTAAAAATAAAGAACTAAAAATCTCTGTAACTAGTTATATACTTACATAACTAATATTTTGTTAAAATTTTTGACCACTAATTTAATTCCTTAAATATCAAAAATATTAATAATGAGAAAAAAAAAAAACTTTTTTTACGGTGCAAAAGAATTTTCATTCCAACTCCGTTTGATAAATTCACCTTAGTCAAGTACTTTTAAGCGTGGTTTATGGATACTATTTTCCGGGTTTTATTTGCGCACCCAGTACTTGGATGCAAACATTGCAGCATTAACCTGAGACACAAATGGTCGGTCTGTTATACGGGGTGTGCGAAAACAGCTCGCCACATTTTTTTTCATAAAAAAATATTTTAATAAGGATTCAATTATTCATCAACGCGACGCTCTGTGTTTGGAACATATTTTTTGAAATAATATTATTCATTAAGATCGAGAACGGTACTGTTAAAGTGAAATATTTTTACTTCTTTTACCCTGTTTATTTTTAATTAACTAATGAGTTTAATTAAATTTTGTATTTAGTTACAGAATGTTTATAAAGTTTTTTTAACCTAAAAAAAATAAAGATTAATCAAATTCTACAAATTGATATATGTGAGATATTCTTAGATTTTTTCCTTAATATGTATAAAAACATTGTGTAAACTTCAAATATGGGATTAAAAATCATATAACCTATAATTTTTATACTCATTATCATAATTATAAGTCGGTTTGTAACCACTGCTGGATAAAGTCCTCACAAGTGTCTTCCACTATTCTCTGTTCCCTGTTTGCACAATTTAACGATTTCCACAGTCCACCTGGTCTTGGGGCGGCATGTCGGCCTCTTGTTTCTCTGGTATCACTGGATGATTGCATTTGGTTAATTTACAGTCGTACTAATAGTTACAGTTATAAACCATCCACAGTGAATATTAGGTGGGTCGCTAGTGCATGGGAAAAAATAAAAATTATTTGATCATATTTTAAAAGTAATATTTTGTTGCCATAGGCTTAAAATAATAATAATTAGGTACAAAAAGTTTAATTTAGTTTTATCTTTAGCCCGCGCATGTAATTCAAAATTTTTGGAATTTTCTTAAAAAAAGTTTGATTAAACCTAAATATTTTATTGAGAAATGATTACATATTAATTGAAACTGAAGAAATATTACATAAAATTTATGAAGAATTAACATAGAAGGTACAAAAATTTGGCAACAGAAAATATTAATACCACTGTGTATGGTGTACCTCACTAGCCCTATATTGTACTTTTTTTACCTATATGTATAAATAAATACAATATTTACAAGATAACTGACATACTCATAGAATACCTTGAAAATCAACTCCCGTTTTCCATAATTTCATACTTCCTCTTTACTTGGCTGATCACGAAAACAACCCTTTTCCAGGTATCTACACTACCCTTCTCGACAAACTTTGTCGGCGCGGTATTTTATCATACTTATACTTACGTATATTAGCACATTAAATTTAATACCCTATAAACTTTAATATATTGACTCAAAGACACCTTCTCTTTCTCGTACTTCTTATAATATGACAAATCTAAAAAAAACATGAATTTGATTTAAAATGTAGTTAAGTGATTATTTATTCATTCATTCATTTAACTTCATTCCCTCATCTTAGAAGGTTCCGGGGCCGAAAGCCTCAACAAGATTCTTCCTTCTTCCCTACCTGGCATCTCTTGCACTACTTGCTGAATAGGGTTTTCACACAGATTAATAACAGTGAATTAAAAAAAAAATAAACCAACTTGACTTTTTTATAAAACACGTTAAAATTTTAAAAATAATATATCATCACGGGCTACGGTAGACAAAAATAACCAAAAAAAACAAAATTTTATACCCAAAAAGTCCCTGGATAAAAGTTACTACATTTTTTTGAATATTTCACTTTCTTAATATCCAGTTCATTAATTCACCCTAATTATCTCTAGATACTCGTCTGTCAAATAATTTTTATAACACTGTTTCTATCGCACCGTTCACTTTCGAGAATGTTCCGCTCAACTGTGCATTTAAGTACTTCTCCCAAGTATTTTTCACTCGATTAAACGCACGCTGGTCACACTACTTTGATGGTTTTATCGCTAGGAATGTCGCACTCGTCAATCGTCAAACAATGACTGCTCTGTTCACTCTTGATTCCGCCTTTTTATACAAAACCTGTTGGGTTTCGAAAGTTCGAGACCACGATATTTATTTTCATGGTTTGCGAGAATGTCCTGGTCGACTTCAAACTGTTCCAGTGTGGTAGATTGTTCGAGAGATTTCGATAGTGCGTAATTCCTTCCGATTCTACCATCTCGTTACAATATATACAACAGTCCTAACTTGACCTTAAATTATATTTTTTTTCTAGGAATGCAAGAAACCAATAGATCGAAAAACAAAATAAATTGATAATGTATCATGCAAAAACTATAAAAAAAGATTTTTGGAAAAAAAATTTTATCGAAAAAAAGATTTATATAAAATATTTACGGACATTACACGAAGTTACGCGGACGGATGGATAGGCAGGCTGACAATGAAATTATTATAATTAGGATTCATTTTCATTTAATTTAGATTACATTTTTGGGGAGTTTTGGAAAAAGTTGTGGAAGGGAATCAGGAATATCAAAAGAAGGTTAGTAATTAGTAGATTTTCATTGATACTTCACATTTACTATGCACATTCCTTATAACTACTGAATTCTTTATAAATGAGGTGCATTCCCTCTCATCATGCGATGATGAAAGAGATTACATCTCCCAAAACTATTATAATGACGAAAATATAGTTTGACGTGTGTGTAATACAAATATATCTTGATATTTTATTTCAAATAAGGTTTTTACAGAGATCGTTCCATTTAACAATAGTTTTATGAAAATTATAGATACATATATAGATTGATATCGAAAATATAATAATTTCATCACATTTTCCACCAGTGAATTTAAGCCCGAATTCAAAATAATATGCACGAACAATTCACATTCTGCACTGATTCCAAACAATCAGCGATGTATTGTAAAGATTCAAAGTGCGTGAACAGAATATATCGGATCGGCTGGACCAAAATACTGATGAGTTTTGCTTGGGTACAATTAGAATTCGTCAGCGTAATAGTTATGAATTTACGTTCACATTTGTCAGTGAACCGATGTGACATATGTAGACCAAAATATTTGCTTGCGCGAAGAGAGGATGATAATGCGGAAGAAAGATCGTAGAGTAAAGGCTTCACTCTAGTGGAAAAGGCGTAGGTCGTTCTCAAGCATCAAGCAATTAAATGAATAGAGAACCAATAAGGATTTTAGGTAATGACATTGAATAAAGAATATTTCTTAGGTTAAACACAATATCCGAAGACTGACTGAAGGAACCGGGGCATGGGGCGTGTACACTTCCCCGGTGATCATTTGTACACATTGGAATGCTCAAGTAGTTCATGCAGAAGAGTTTAAACATTGGAATATGAAGATCCAAGCTAGCTCGTTGGTGTCACAATACAAGAGGTGTGACTTCTTCTTCTTATTCATCATCAGCCTTCGCCTCTCCACTGCTGGATATAGGCCTCTTCCTTCCCTTTCCATCCTTCCTTGTTGTTTGCTAATTGTAGCCATTTATTTCCCCCCACAGCGGCTATATCATCGGCCCATCTCTTTTGAGGTCTTCCGATGCCTCTTTTATTCTCTCAAGGTCTCCATTTCAGAACTCTGGGAGGCCATCTTGTAGCATCCTGCCTTGCAACATGTCCTGCCCATTGCCTCCTAGGCTTACTCCAAGCATGGATCTCTCCATGGATCGTTGCGTGCATTTGAGCTTTCTACACATTTATTTGTAAGGGCCAGTCTCCACTCCATACGTCATCACTGGCAGTATGCATGATTCAAAGGCTTTTATTTTTAGGCTAATTGGGATCTCTTTGTTCCCGAAGATATGTTTGTCCATTCCTATATGCCTTGGCAATTCTGCTGTTTGGTTATCTTTGTTCATTTTAGTCTTGTGTCCGAGGTATAAATATTCATCTACTATTTCTATATTATTATCATTGATAGTGATGACTTTATTCTCTGGATTCAATATTTTTTCTTTATATTCATCTTATGACCAACTTTGCTCGAAGCTTCTTGTAGTTCGTTTAACATTATACTTAGTTCTTAGGTTATAGGTGTGACAGGCAACGATAAATAGTGATACTTAGGGAAGACCTGCATTCAATAATACAGACTGATTTTGACATTTAATTCAACAATTCTTATTGGAATTAAGACATTTAATTATTCCGCTTGTTGTTAGAATTCAATTAAACCTATCCTCAGAAAAAATAACGTTATTAATCAAAATAAGAGCCACTTGGTTACATATATATATATATATAAACTAATTAACGTATGATTAATGAAACTCGAATCAAAGAGTTATTCATAGTCATGAGAAGTAATTTTTTACTGTTTCTCTTTCCATGAAATTTCGATAAATCAGTGCTGGTCAATCACATGCATCCTTTCTCTTAATTTTGCAACTTATCGTTTTTAGATAAACTTCTTCATTCTTAAATTTTTCGGAGCTTTTTATTATAGAAACAACAACCTCTCAATTTTAAATTTCAATTTTATTTATTTAAAAAATAACATCGACATGATAAACTAACATTTAATTTAACGTGTTATTACATTTTATTAAAATGCATTAATAAGAATTCTTATCAAATATATAGAAGAATCCGGACAACCCTCTCAGAGATATGGAACAGATCAATGTTCAAAGTGACGTTGTTCGGCATCAATCGATAAAAATGCGTTATTAAATACATATTCTTACTACCTTTATATATTAACTCGTGGCGTCTGCTTGCTTGCCTGCTTGCCGTCGAAAAAACTTTGAATCGATTTTTGACCCTTTTCCCGCGATTTAATCGAGCTAAAACTTTGCAAGCAGACTCGGGACGACGATCAAGAAGATCTATCAAATTTTAGTTAAAAAATAATAATAGTTATACTATAATTTTGGATTTTTAGAAATGTTAATGGTTTTTTCAAATTGGCATCATTACAAAAGTTTGATTACTACCAACTGCGTCGGCGGCCCGATAACGTCACGGAATATTTAAAATTTGAATTACTGCTTTGGTAGGTATAATAGGTACTTCACTACGAATTTCGAAAATTTATGAAAATTGGGTCACAGATGACAGCACACTTCGGTTTTTTGGAGAGAAATCAAATAATAAAGAGATATTTTTAGAGATTTCTGACATAGATATTTGTCTAGACTTGTTTCATTTTCAGTCAAATCAATTATTTAATTACTTGACGGTAAACTTCATTTACAAAGAAAGGGAGTAAAATAAAAACTTGGTTTTTATGGGTTAGTTTTTTTATTATTAATTACGGTATAATCATATCGTATATCATTTCATGAATTCTACAATACATTCATAAAATAAAAAAGTTTTACTTGCCATAAAAGAACTGACGCTCATGATTTTGGGAGGAGTGATCAAATCAGTTCATCTCATGGATGTTAAAATTGTAATAATATGGTGTTAAGAATATTGAGAAACAAAATAAATAAATATAAAGTGAAACTCGTGGGAATTTCAAGGGTATTTTCATTGATTTTTTTCACTTCATTTTTAAATAAATGATGTAAGGTTTTGAATTTGAATGAATGAATTTAAAGTTTTAATTCCTACAAAGGAATAATGGTTCTGGGATGCTTATTTTATATTTGGGCGTTTTTAAATTAAGAAATGTTCTTGTAGACCTGGATGTTACAGAATCCATTATATGTTTTTCTTTAAAGATTTTTAGTAATGATATATTTTTTAAATTTCCATTATAGTAGGCACACGAAATTCTTGGAATAATCGTTTTGTTTGTAGGGTAGATTCTGTTTTTTTTTCAATAACTTTAATCATGCTCTTTTGTGCTATTAAGCGTATATTTAATGATGTTATATGTGATCCTCCCCACCCAAATATAACTTCTAGTCTCTATTGTAGCCAAGCATACTCGGTTGAGTAAAACCAAGGATAATTGTGTTTTCTTTCATATTATAGAGATATTTTTGGCATTTAGATTGACAGATTTATTATTATGACCAGATCAACCAGATACTGGAAGATGTTCCCGTTAGAAGCCTCAACAACCGGCGAGCTTGCACGCGAAGATGTATGAATGTGGATGAGGCGAGAGTTGTATGTCAGAACAGAAGAGTGTGGCGCTCTATCCTCTCTGCCTACCCCCACGGGGAAACGGCGTGATGGTAAGTAGTAATTAAGTAGTACATTGACCGGGAGACTTTTCATGTCTCTCTCTCACCTTCCTTCTATATTTAATTTTAGAATATTATTTAGTCAGCCATTGTGTATAGACATTGCGTTGAAGCTCAGCTAGAATTATCGAGTTCCACGCATCATGCAAATCGTAATGTGTGATTTAACTGAAATTTTCATGAAAGTTTCATAGAATTAAGTTTTTGGAGGTATTTTGGCGTATGTCGGCCCGTCATCCGTGTTACTTAAGTATTTAGTACTGTGGTTTGGCAGTTAGAAATTTGTATTTGGCCAGTGATGAGGCGTGAAAATACGGTATTTAAATTACATTGAATTTTCCGATATAGAGCTTACAATTAGTTGCGCGAGTTTGATGTTAAAAACTGTACAAAATTGCAGTGAACGATGTTGCCAAGCTCGGATTTAGAAAATAGTGCTCGTAACGGCCATCTGTCGACGCACATGATAACTGACCCCGGGCGGCTATGTCTTTCGTCAATGTTCCCAACGACGTGACTTACGCTGTTGTTGCAAGATTCTATTCTATGTGTACTTAACATCATGCTATAAATATCGTATTAAGGCTTTCCAATACCGACCGACCATTTCAAGTGTAATTATTTATTTTTAAGATTTTCAGTTCAAATAGTCCAATTTTGGGCTCTTCCTGCATCAATAGCATCTCTCTATAAAATACGTCCCATCGGTTCTCTGCGGTTATTTACTGTTACAAGAGTCAAAAAAACTAACCCATAAAAAACAAGTTTTTATTATACTCCCTTTCTCATTTACTAGTGGAAACTGGTTTGGCGCTTAACCTACGCGCGTTGGGCTTCGGTCGGGCGACGCTACGAAAGGGAGTAATAAAAAATTTCCAAAAATCCAAAATTATACTATAATCAGGTTTAGTGTCATCCAGATGCGGCGCAGTCTCTTCATACAACTAAGTAAGTTGAACTATAATTATTATTTTCTTTTAACAAAAATTTGATAGATCTTTTTGATCGTCGCCACGAGTCTGCTTGCTTTTTTTTTCAAAGTTTCAGCTCGATTTGATCACAGAAAAAGGGTTAAAAATCGATTCAAAATTTTGCTTCAATCAGACAGACGCCACGAGTTGAAATAAAGTAAGTAAAAATATAGTTTATTTCACGTTATGGACCATTCTCAAAGAAAACAATCACTAGAAATATGGAGAAGCCGATCGAAAATTCGCGAACCGCCAATTACGTATAAAAGAAATGGCAAGCTGACATGGCCAGAGTTGTTTGAAAAGTGACAAAGAAGCGAATGTAGAAGCGAGCGAATGCCACAAATAAATAATAGACAAGAGTAAAGCCATACAGTCGGTACTTACGTGAATTAGCGTGAATTATTGCGAACATGTGTGGAATATTCTAGTGACAATAGTGTGAATGAAATAAGCGTACTCATATTTAATTCTTGTCCAGTTACTAAATTCAAGTTTATTTTTTTTAGTGTTTAATTTGCATCTCATAGCTACGATATCATGACAGCATTAAGGATTTAAGATCAAAAAATGAGCAGTTTATGAATATAAATAAAAAAATAATCAGTCAACTGTGCGAAATTCGCGATATTTTCACGACACCGAAGCGAATAAAACCTTAGCCACTCCATCGCAATCTTCAGCGGAATGAAAAATATCATTCATTTAATAGAACGTAATTCATCAAAAAATAACCCAAAGAGATTTTCTTCATTATGGAAACCTGTTCCATCCCTTCCGGTTTCGTCACTCCCCCCCCCTCCCCCGACCCGCCCAGCCCCTCGTCGCCAGTTCCCCCTCCCTCCCGGAACTTTGAGCCTTAGACGAAAAAGCTGAGCGCGTTACTTACATTTTGCCCGCTCGACAAAACTCGAGTGGTGCTCACCGCGAGCCCCCAGGCCTGTCCAACCCGGGACCCGGAGACGGCTTTGATGTATTTAAAGTGTCGGGTAATTTTAGATCTTCAACCCACTTTTTTGGAGCTGATGAAACGGTGACAGTTCGTATCTTGTATGAGATTAGAAGCAAAAGCTATGCAGTAGTTGAAATCTAATAGACATTTTTGTAACTGAGTTTAAAGGCAGAGCGGATATTTTAACGTGACGTTAAAAGAAGTAGCAAACATAACGCAGTTGAAAATGTTCTCAGGATTTCACGGCCGTTCAGAATCTTCTGTGTGTAGTTTTCTGGAATATTCAGTCGTAAATATCTGAGCTCTCTGGCCGGCGTTTCGGATTCAACGTTGGCGAGCCAGTACTTAACCTAACGCAAACTAAGGCTTTCCTTTCGGTACGGTATTGCAAGGTAGTAGTTCAACAGTTACTCATTACATCAACCCTGGTGATGGACCCTGTAATGGGATTCGTTGGCCACAGAGGTTAGATATAAAGTGCAGGATATCTCAACACAGAAGATAATGCAGTTGAAAATGAAAATTATTATATTGATAAAGTGAAATCAGACAAAGTACTGTATACCTGCGTTGTAATGTAAATGACAGATTGGATCCATTTGATGAAATTAAATGCCGCATTGTGCTAGCTCGTACAATCTGTATCCACATTAAAAATATGTTTTTCAGTCATAAAATGAACCTTGGAATACAAATGCGAATGATTCTATATATTGGAATGGAAGCATAAACGCTTACCAAAGATTTAATAAAGCGACTTAAAGCATTCGATCTAACAGATCTACACGTTGATCTACATCAATATAAGCTGGATAGACAGAGTTGCAAATGAAGATAACAATAAAAACCCAAAAAGTTCAATATATTGAATAGATTAGTCACAAGAAAAAAAAGATAAGCCTTTTATAACCAACAAAATGTTAGTTATGTTAGTATAAAAACCCCTTCCAGAAATTTTCAGTGTATCAGTTTCGAGACGTATCCGTCTCTTTGTCAGGACAACCACTACGCTAGCATGTAAATACCACTATAACCATAGTATTATTTACACACCAAAATATTTCTCACGTACGTGTTAATCTAATCAAAGTATAACATGCATTAAATTTCCTAATAAATTCATGTTAACCGAACTGAAGATTAAAATTCACTATGTTTCCTACCAAAAAGAGATCAAGAATTTGAAGAGTGAGGGGGGTGAGAAGATGGTAAAAGTTTTTATAACTAATTTATAGACTAGAGCAGATATTTTTATTATTACGATTTTGCTTCTTGTCCCCTAAAATATAACATTTTGAATAATTTATTTTCCTTAATTCATACTTTATCCATAATATCTTCGTTCGTAACTCTGTCCATCGAGCATATTTTGAGTATTCTTCTTCATGTTGCCTTATCAATTCTTCGGTAAGTGTCCATCTTTCGCAATCTCTTCTTTGATTTTTTTTTAACAATGTCTATGATCATTTTCTTTGATTCATTTCAGATTTCTTTAATATTTTCAGTATTTTATTCATTATGTATGGTTGAGTCTGGAGGCCGGCGAATCGTACTTATAATATTTGTGTTTCTTTTTTACACTACAATATTAAAAATTTAATTAACCAGGCAATCCTGTGTAACTGCATGACTCTGGAAAGACATTTCATATCATAGGTTATTGTAAGTTGAATTAAAACTATTGTACAAGATTATTATGCATGCAGAGGCGGCTGACATTTTTGCTGATAATATAAATGTGTATAGGACAAAATTGATACAATTCTTTACATCTCAACTAAATGGAAATGGATAATACGTTTTTCTTTTTCTTCTTACTACTTAAACTTCTCTTTATAATTTACACAAATCTATTAGATGAACTTGAATCTTTTAACTGCAATCTAAATTTACAAATATCTATTTTATGCCCTTAATCTTAAGTACTTGTACCTTTTAACTGTATATCTGTCTTATGTTATTTTTTTTAAATTTATATTTTGTATATGTTGTAAAAGCCCATAAAGGCGTTAAATAAATAAATAAAAATAAAATAATATAATATTTAAATTTAAATAGTGACTCTCGGCTTGGTCTCTCCTGGCGCAGCGCTGTAGGTATCCGTAATTTGAGTCAGCAGCGCTGATGCTGTGTATGACCAGTCATTTGGTGACGGCGTCTTTAGCCTAATGGCTCTGCCTGAAGATGCCCTCCCGGAGACTCGCAGCCGGGGGGCTAATTAAAATCATTTTCATTTGAAAAAATTGCACCGGCTTATGTACTGCCATCTTCTTTTATCACTCTGGCCTATTTGACAATTTCATTTTGAATTCGTCTGCACTTTTCTCAGATGAAAATTTCTCTGATATTTTAAGAAATTGATGTTTTATTAATATATGTGCATAAATTATATTACAAAATATTTTTATATTGTCACAGGGGGGCGCGACGGGAAAAATGAATGAAAACACTGGAAATAATCAGCTATTTATTAATTTCTAATTAATTAACTATTCAGTATATAAAGTCCTTAACACTATTAATCTTTACACTATTCATTAAATTACAACACTTCGCAAAATATCACTCGTCAATTAATACTTTATTATCGCTGGATATACTTTATTAATCATTCACTAGAACATTTCAACTAATTTTCAATCGCAGTATTAAATTTGTAAATAAATATTTCGATAATTCGCTCATTTATTGCACGAATTATCGCATGGCTGGAAACCCTGGTCTGTCAGCTTGCAGTCGACTTGCTCGACTTGCTCATGTTTTCGCCTGTCAAACGCGATACATCTCCATTCTTTATATATGAAAATGCTGGTACTTCGTACTTTCTGGATCATTCTAGTATTAATGAGAAGATTTTCGTAGCTTCTAGACTTTTCTAGGTGTTTCTCGAATGTTTTAGACGCCTCCCGAAGATCGAAGGCCGTTCTCGATTTTTCGATAGTGTTGTGACCAAGTGACATAGTAGTGCGTAGTTATTTTTATTACAAGTTATTTTTATACAACATTTTAAATAATATTTCACACTCCCGATTGCCTGAGATCGGATGATACGAAATAAATTTCAAAAGTCATTGAAAAAAACCTTTTTAAAACGAAAATGTTTCAATGCTCACAACAGCCAAACCGTGTAAAGAGTCGAAAACATCAGTTGTCCGTCGTGTTTAAAAAGTAATATCTCAAAACATTTATTTTGTATTATATTTTTTAACATTATAGTTTTGTTTGCGCAAACATTAAACCGATGGCTTTAGTACTAGAATTTGAAAGCCTTATACAACTGTCATGCTTAGCATAGTGCATATTCATAATATATGTTCATATATGGGGTATAAAAACATTGACAACAATATCAAAAAAATTAAATTCAGTGATTGATTGATTGATTACTTATTTATAATGAATTGAATTCGAGATTCAAAGGGAAACAGTCCATAAATTTGGTTTTGGAGGTGATAGATATATAAAACCTGAGTTCTGGAAATTGGAATTCAGTACATTGTAATTAGTTATCATAGGTGACTGTATTAAAAATATTTTTATTATTTTTTTGATATTATATCCCACATATCGTTTAATTAATTTAAAACGACAAAAATGATAAATATATAAAAAAATAATGTTGATCCTGTCAACAATTTTACTGACAATTTGCGCTTATTTAAAATGAAACTCCATAATCTCATTTATGACTATTGATTTGATACTTCTTTAATTGAATCCCATTCCCGGGCATAATCATAATTTAAATCTTTGAAATATTTATTATTTATCACATAATCTTTATCATTGTTTTTTATTTAGTTTTTTTATTTTTTATTACCAGCTTCGAGGAAACTTTACTGGTCATATTCACAAATATTTTTTTGACATTATATAAAAAAATTAAAATTGTACTGTATGTTTCCCAAATAAAAAAAAATAAAAAATAAAAAAAAAACATTAAAAATATCTATCGATAAAATAATTGGCAATTTTTTTTTCTTACAAATGAAGAAAACGTATTTATCATAATCTCACAATAGAAGGAATTAAATGTAATCGAAGATTTCTCAGCGATCCGGACGATAACAATAGATTAGAATTGGAGGTTCTAGAATAAACTTCTTGATTCGCGAAAGATCTGGAAATCCAAAAATACATTTATAAGTGTGACAACACCCTCGAGACAATAATACATTACATAGAATTAAACAGAAGTGGTCCTATACAAAAAATAAAAAAGCGTTCTGATAAATAAAAAAAGTATCTGATAAATGCGACCACATACGTCAAATATTAAATTCAAGTATAAAGTGTTCCATAGACGAGTTTTGTGAATTATTGAACTGTGTTTCAGTTGAGTTCATGTCCAATAACTTTATTTAAAAATTTTAGTTAGGTTCATAACTTTGCAAGCTGTTAAAAAAATCGTACTTTTTACACTGTTAAAAATAATTTACAGTAAAATATACACTATTAAAAATGATAAATATAAATTTATACTTAGTACAGTGTTAAAAATAATGAAAATAAAAAGGTATGTTAATCAACCGTAGACTTCTTTCAATTTAAGAAACACAATCAAATTAGTGTGTGTTAGCCGTGCATACAAGGCACATTATTTCGTTGTGCTGGTGTTTATTCCCACAAACGTCGCAAAAGCGTCGTACGCGCGGCTTACACACACTAAATAAATTGTCTTTCTAAAATGGAAAGGTTACCTTTCTACTAAATTTAATTTAATTTGAATCCGGAAGTACAATAATTTACTAGGCATGTTTATAAACTATTCAACATCTATTTCTGTTCCAATAACTATTGATGGGTATTACATAATTATTAGACAATGATTTATTTGATTTCTCACTAATTGAAATTCAATAGTTCCGCATAAAACTCGTCAAACTTCTAAAATTTGTTATGTTTTGAATAATTTCTAAACTAACTAACTGAATAATGGCACCCGAGGGGTAGCGAGACGTTTTAACAGGGGGGCTGTGAAATTTCCCCGCATAAACCACGAGGCGGCAACCCTCGCCCCGCCTTTGTAGGCTTCGCAGGTGTTCCCCTGTTTGGTCATCAATCAACAGCCTGAAATGACGCCTGACAGGGCTGTGAAAAATCTCCCGTATTCATTACCCATTTAATTTAATTACATTTTCAACCCTGCGCCATTTAACGCCTTCATCAGTAGCCGAGAATCATAAAATGGTTTTACAAAAGTTATAAATGTTGGGTTCGATCAATGTGATGCTAGATTAATTTTATGCGATGATCTGATGGATCTTTTTGTATGGTTTATACCTTTTTCGATAGTATGTGGGATTTTTATTGATATTCTTTATATTTTAGGGGTTTAGAAAAAACCAATTGCTACTATCCGATTGAGTTATTGAATAATTATTGACGACAACACTTATCCTTATGGTGGAACTGGCATACAAGATGTTTTTCACTTGTTGATGTTTTTCTAATTTTCAGCATCCAAAGACACAAACTGGAGGCAGCGTACAAACAGAAGGACGTCAGACGAAGCAACATCGTAATTATGACAAGTCATAAGGACTTAACACATGAGGTGGTATCTTTCTTAGACAAAATATTAAGGACATTAAACGTATTAAATGATAGATAAAACAAAAGCTGGACGTTATAAGAACATATAGAATAAATTTTACAGTTTCAACTCCTTCTGAGAGAGGTTTCTTGTGTTTTCCTCTCCAATGTAGCCTTAAGTTCCTAGTACACATCAATTATATTCCAACAAACCTGAATGTAGCTAGAAAAGCATACCTCAACTCCTATTGAGGTAGGGAGGTTCTTTGTACGCCTTGTATATATCAAACATGTTCAAAAATGATTGTTACTTCCATGTAAAAAATCCAATTGACAAAATTGACATTAGCGTATTTCCAACTATTTTTTCACGAACAGAACAGACTTAAACTATAAGAAGATAGCATATAAGACGAAAACCACTAGATCACACGGTGAAGCAGGCAAAAACAAGTCGTCTGGAGAACGACCAAAAATTCCTGCTCCAAAATAGTACAAAGAAACAACCTGGATGAAAGCTATACCCTGAACCGATGAAGATACAGCCTGAGAAGGAGAAGAGCCGACCCCAGCCTACCGAAGTAATGAGTTGGGACAGTGCAAAAAAGAGGAAAAAGAAACTAAAACTATTCCACTCGGTTTCTCATAAAGGGTAAATAATAAACAGTTTGGAAGCCGTCGAAATAAAAAAATCTTTAATTCAGAGAAAACACTCTTAAACAACACAAATGTCTCCAATCCTTGACATCTTCCGGTTCAGCCCAAAAAAAATTCTCCCAACTGCTCCGCGATCCACTAGAATAAGACGACGAAAATTCTCCATTCAGGTTAGTTATAAATTACACCTGATGATGAAAGAGACCGCTCCTGCCGAAACTATTGCTGTGATAAATTTAACTCAACGCATGTGCATTACAAAGTTTAATTTAGTGTAAATAAAAATAATCATGTTGCATCAGAAAGTAACTGCCATATCAATCAATAATATAACAGAACAGAGATTTAAAATCTTCTTGTATAGTTTTCTGGGATATTTTTCCGTGTACATGTGAGCTCTCTGGCCGACGTTTCGGATCCAATTGCAGGGTCCACCATCAGAGCTGATGTGATGGGTGTGTATTGAAGTGTAGGTTAATTATTGCCTTGCAATACTGCACCGAAGTCAGGGTGTATTCAAGTTTGTGTTAGGTCAAGTACTGTATTGCAGTACCGTGTCGAAAGCAGGGTGTGTATGTCTTGATGTAGTGCAAGGTGCTTCCGTGTCGGACAGATACATGGCAAAATATCCCAGAAAACTATACATAGAAGATTCTGAGCGGCTGTGAAAACCTAAGAACACTTTTAGAGATTTAAAAATTTATAGAGTTCCCTACAATCTTAATTATGGACGGCTATGTTACCTGATGACCGTAATACAGAACATGCTAGATTTATGTGCGTGCAGCCAGCAAATGACGCAAAAAACACTTCACACGCTCTGAACCAGAACTGGAGAGTTAAGATTATTGACCAAAGTGGTATTCGCAAACAGTCAAGCTCAATTTTTTTCTGCGGAATTCGAAAAGGCTTGTGGCAACACCAATTTTCACTTGTTTAAAAAAGAAAATTAATTCAATTGAAAAAACAAGTCGTCAAAAACCCACCCCCACGGGGATTACGTAAAATCCAAAAGAGATCGTGAGGAGACTGACGGGACCGATGCGGTCGACCCCGACATTTCTTCGCCGTAATGTAATTCTGTTCAATGTTTAATGTGTCTGAGGATTATTCTTCTTTCTGTTTGTGTTTCCTTCTTCTCTACTAATAGCCTTCCTACACTTTCCACCCCTCGGATGACGCAAGCGCCACTCTTAAGCTACGAGAAAATATTTATTAATAATGACAAGTTGTCTTATCCTCCAGGACCTCGATTTCCTGCAAACTCTCCTGCAATATAAGATGCGAAATCTGATAAATGTGTCGTTTTAAATTATATGACTGTGCATTATTGAATGTACACCGTAATCTTAAAATTTTGTAAGGATTACAGACATAATTTAATTGATTAAGTACTGTGAATGGTACCCACCGCTTACCCAGGACCGTTTTATGAGCAAAAGCTCCCATATCGGTCCTTCTCATTCGTCTCCAGGTTGACATTTTTTTAGCTACAATGCAAGACCGTGTTGCCCCGCACGGGTCGTATAAACCGGTGCGAGGCGGCACGGCCGCAAAAACAAAACCATTCACAGACCGACACCATTAGATACGTCTTTATTGCATAAAAGAAATACATAAATAAATACAAGAACAAACAAAAGGTAATAACAAAAGAAGAAAAATAATACAAAATAATACAAAAATAATACAAGAACAAAGAAAAGGTAATAAAAATTTGTAGTAGTAGTAGTAAAGGGTAGTATCAATAAAATGTATTTTTTTATTTTTTTTATTTCGTCTTTTTCCCAGTTAAGGGGGTGTCTGTTTGACCTTAGCCATCCACTGCCGCCACCGCCAAATTCGTCTACTATGTACTATTTTTCTTCTTTTGTTTTTTATTATTATAATTGTTTATTATTATAATTATTATAATTATATAATTATTATATAATTAAAATTTATTATAATTAAGTACTAGAGTATTACTTAAATAATCACTCGTTTGCCATGATTTTTAAAAAACATAGGATTTATGTGTTTAAAACGGATATTTTATACGAAGCGTGAATTTCACTGGAAGCAAATCTCAGAGTTTCGCTGAAGTCTTATCCAGCGTCATCAGGAGAGCATCCTATCACCACGGGGGCGGAGGAATAACCTTAACTCTTTAATAACCCCGGATAAAACGGCCGGCGATGCAACGCGTAGTCAAAAGTTTACCGTAATTGCATTATTTTCCTATGTAAGTAAAAAAGTAACCCATAAAAACCAAGTTTTTATTATACTCCCTTTTTTTGTAAAATATAACAACAATTAAAGACGAATTAAAACATATAACATAATGCTAAACTTATATTAATTTAATATATTTCTAAAATGTCAGATGTTTTGAGCATTGATAAGAAACTTCATGCTTTGAAGATTAAATTCTAAAAACATTTGTCAGTCAATTTAGATTTTCGAAATTCGTAGTGAAGTACCTATTATGTACACCGATGGAGTAATTCAAATTTAGAAAGTATTCCGCGACTTTATCGGGCCGCTGTTGCTAGTGAGCAAACTTTTCTAATGATTACAATTTGAAAAAAACAATAAAATTTCTAATAATCCGAAATTATACTATAATTATTATTTTTTTAAACGAAAATTTGATAGATCTTCTTGATCGTCGCCACGAGTCTACTTGCCAAGTTTCAGCTCGATTGGATCACGGGAAAAGGGTTGAAAATCGATCCAAAGTTTTTTCACCCGGCAAGCCGGCAAGCAAGCAGATGCCACGAGTTAATATAAAGGGAGTAAAAAGTATATAAATACAATGACAATTATTATATTTGTCAGAGATAAATAAACATACGGTTTGAAAAAAAAAATATTTTTTCAATTGGTTGAGCAACATTGCAAATTGACATTTAAAAAAAAAAAAAAATTATCATTTGTTTATATCTACTTGTATTCATACTACTTACACCAAATTTTTTAACAAATAATTATAAAGGGAAACTTCTCACAAATTCAAAATATAAAGACAATATATTTAACAATTCAGGTAATCATATTTTTTCTCTAAATGTTGTACAGCGTTTTATATTGGAAAAACCGGTCGAAATTTTAATGTAAGAGTAAAAAACATTTTTCGAAAGGTTTTACCGAAACATGTAGGTGTAATTAATGAATAAAAGTAGATATAAACAAATAATTAAATATACATATTTTAATATTTTTATTGGGATCAGGTTTTTAACTCTTTTAAATACATAAAAGATTTGAACGCGCAATTGTAAGGTAATATTTCTGGATCGACTGCTTTAAGAAATCTCCGCGAAAATCCTGTATTTTGAGAATTACATGCATTTGTGGTCCAGTATTTTAATCAATTATTTTTTGTTACAAGGAGACAAAATGTGCCTACAGGCTTAAGGGAAGAGTTTAATTAAGTCACTCTTTATATATATATATATATAGAAATGCATTTTTTTTTTGGTTGTATAACATCATCTATATGATTCATTTCGTTTTACTATTTTCTGTTTAAAATTTACCCTAAACAACTCCTTTCTAAAATGTATATCTATCGGTACGAACAATAACTTTCTATTAAGAAAAAATATTTGGTCTTGTAAATATGAGCATTATTCGATTTATACTTAAGATCAGATACACTGATGTTTGAAACTGTTGTGTAAATTTCCTGGACGACCTGGATAGTACCGCATATAGAATACTCATATTTTAAAATACATATTGCATTTTTACTGTCAAAAGATGAAATAATTTGGTATTTTTGGATAAATAATACTTTCATTAGTTTGTTTGGAATGGAAACGGAATGGAAAATGGAAATTTATTTGCGATTTATTAATTACTGATTAATTATTTCAATAATCTTTACTATCGGACCACGGAGGACGTGGCATGACCAGATTAACCAGATACTGGAAGATGGTCCTGTTAGAAGCCTTAACAACCGTCGAGCTTGCATGCGACGATGTATGAATCTAGACGAAGCGAAAGCTGTATGTCAGGACAGAAGAGTATGGCGCTCTATCCTCTATACTTACCCCGCGGGGAAACGGCGTGATGGTAAGTAAGAGTAAGAATCTTTACAATCGACTGCCCTCATATACTACAACGTATCTGCTTGCGTGTTACGTCTCGCGTAACTAGAAAACACGCAGGTTTTTCCGTGGAAACTGCATCTACTAACTACTTCTTTAATTCACTACAAATGCTTCCTAGACAAACAAACAGATACGAGCAACTTGACGTCTTTGCCAATATTTTCACACATTTTTTTTTTTAAAATAGAGATGCGAATACGGAATTCGTGTCACATTAATATTCTTTCTATTTTCAAATTAAGCTAAACGCTTCTGCTATAAAAATAGGACTAACTTGCTTGTCTGGAGTGAGATTCGAACCTGCGATCTTTGGATCATGAGGCGAGAGTCCTAACCACAAGACCAACAAGCTACTCAAATATTAAATCATATTAAAAGGTGTATTGAAAGATTACTTGTATTTTTCAAATCGGGCTAAAATAACTGATTCGTATTTGTATAGATTGTTGGTTGAGTGAGATAGCTAACGGTTATGTAATTTTTTTTATAATATCATGACTTTCTAAGCTTGTGCTATTGCTTTTCATTCTATATTATTACTTTTTTGTTTTTGAATTTCTATTATATTTTGTTTTCCTTATGCTTCTGCTTGTTATATAGTTGCTTTTTACTTTATATTGTATTTATTTTTATATATTATTTGTATTTGTATTTTAAGTATTTGCTTTCCACTTTATGTCATTATTATTTTTATATGTTATTATTTTTTTCTTTAAACTATATATTTAATGAATGTACATTTTACCTTTTTGTTTGTAAAAGCCCTGTAGGACGTTAATAAATAAATAAATAATAATAAATAAATTAAACATTTACAAAGCTTATATTTAACGATCAAACGATTTTGAACACCTAAAAAAAAATAGTGCAACAAAAAAGCGAACAAAACGTAATACTGAATTAAAGCTGTCAGAAGGCGTTAATCGAAAAGCATCAACGCCTCAAACCCCAACCCCAAATGTCCATTAACGTGACTTCATCTCTATTCTGAATATGAAAAATGTAAAAAAAGTGTTGCGTAATACCTATGTTAACCATGGTATAACTAAGTGGGGTATATACTAGATACATCACACGGCAAAGTGTGAATAGAGTTCTTTTGTACAATTCTGGAGTGCAAGGTTTACTCAATGTAGATAAATTGGAATATCGAGGCGTCAGTTATGTTTTTTTCGAACTGTATATGTACGTGTGCATTTCTACTTTACATTTAATTTTTTTAAATGACAAATAATAACTAACTTATTAACTAACCATCACGCCGTTTCCCCACAGGAGTAAGCAGAGAAAATAGAACGCCATATTCTTCTGTCACGGCACACCACTTTTGTTTCGGCTACATTAATACATCTTCTCAAAAAAGTTATACTGATGTTGAGACTTTCAACAGGGCCATCCTCAAATACTTGTAGTATCTGATCGTGCTAGGTCTTTCGCGGATGCCCTCTATTATTGTTGTCTTCGACACTCGTCTCATATATTTTCTTAACCATCCTTTCCTCGCTCATACGTTCCACATGACCAAACCATCTCAACACTCCTTTCTTTATTCTATCTACCACACAACAGCCAGCATTACATTCACTTCTAATTTGTTCATTCTTCACTCTATCGACCAAAGATTTTCCACATGAGCGTCTTAGTGACCGCATTTCCATCGCATTCAGTGTGATTTCATTCCTTCTCTGCCAATCTGAGGCTTCACTTCCATGCATCAGGGTTGGCACTGGAACGCCATTATGTACTTGTCTTGCGTCCTTTGACAGATTCTTAATAAAAATTGCAATATTTTGGCCACACTATGAAACATTTAGATAAATACCAGATTTTATAATTCTGTTGTCCTGGACGAAGATATTCTGACTGAAAATTCTAAGGCTCCAATTATTTGGAGTTACTGCTTACAAGATAGTGATAGCCACAATGACCGTTAAGGTTCAATAGACAATCACTAGAAGTATGAGGTATGTATGTCTCGGGGCAGATATCTGTGTGTTTTATTGAAAACTGCAATAAAAATATTGTATTGACAGTAAGGCACAGTCAGAGGTTAATGCATATCAAGAAAAACTACGTACAGATTCGCACATAATTAATTCAAGTTAAGTATAAATCCTCGTCTCTATATGTAAATATTCGGAGTCACATAGTTTGCATGATATTTATTTTATCTAAATCGGATGCTCGAAAGTATTATATTTAATCTTGTAATTTTGTGAACGATTCGAGAACTGCATTTAAATGTTCGATATTGTGGAGTGTGCATGTTGTTTCTGTTGACACAGAAGTCTCCGAATGCGCTTTGCATTGCATTCTGACGTTTCACAATTATTTTTTAGTAACATGTATATAGCAAACTTTTATTTAGAATATTTTTGAGTTTGTTCAAATCTTTCAGAACGGTAGTACTGGATTTTTGTCACAGAGACATCATTAATCAATTAATGTATATTATGGATGTCTCCATAATACACATTAATTGATAAATGATGTCTCTATGACAAGAAACCCAGTACTACCGTTCTGAAAGATTTGAACAAACTCAAAAATATTCTGAATGAAAAATATTGGTAAAAAAAGGAATTTATTAAAAAATGAAATAATAAATATTTCTGGCGTATCCTAGTGTAATATTAGTATTCGGAAAGAAGTTCATTACACAGAAAAAAGTATATTGCTTCAAAAATTTCGTAAAATCAATTGTGGAAGACTCATTGAGCGACATTAACGATATCAAAAATAATTAGCGACATCTGTGGGGATTTAGGGGGAAGGAAAATGGCTGTCACAGGCCGGTATAATAGGTTGTTACAACACATACGTGATGTGTGTCATATAATCTAAATATATACAACTTCCAAAAATTAGTAAGACATGATATATTCTATCATGGTGGAAATGGCGAACGTTACATATGTGTAAAGTGATTGAACAGATCAATATTCAAAGTAATATTGTTCAGCATTGCGATAGCTTACACAACAGGCATATCCAACAGCTGGTTGGTTCTGTATATTGAAACGTGAAACAACCTTACTGACGCTGTCTTATGTAAATTATCAATAACATACATACAAGCCAATGCTTCGCATAATTTCAAGATTATTTATTAATCATACTGTGCAATAATCGATAAAAATGCGTAATTAAATACACATTCCTTCTTGTCTCCAAACTTGTTACCTTTTTTTTGATTATTGCTTTACTGTGTTGTCATGTATTATTATTGTTTATTTTGCTTTTACTAAACTCTTCTGTTTTTCACTTTATTTTTTATTATGCTTTTACTTTGTTTTATTTTTTCTTACTATGGTTTCCGATCACGTTATTATTGCTATACTACGCTTATATCGTGTATTTACTATGCTCTTACTATGCTTCATTATGTTACTTTGCTCCACTATTTCCCTTTCTATTTTTTACCACTACTATATTACTGTGCCTTACCTACAGTTTTGTTTTTATTATAGTGCTAATATATTTTGGTTATTCCTGAACCAGTGTTTGACCCGTCGGTTATGATTTATTTGGACAAGAATGTTTTTATTTTTTCATTATGTATTTTTCCCTCCACAGAGGGTTGAAGTCTTCTACGTCCCGCAATTTTTTTTGGGTGCTTTTTTATTATATTATTATTTGATAAAATATATTGTACAACCATTTCACAAATAAAAATTTGATATGAAGGTTTTCCGCGACCGACTCGCCCGATTTTCATCTCTGCGTGTTGCACTGACGATAGCCGAGCGCGGAGGTTGCTTTAGCATAATATAATGTCATCCAAGCGGCGAACGTGATGGGCCGATATGGACGCTTTTACGCATCGAACGGCTCTGGGTGTGTGGTGGGTCCCTTCATTGTCTTCAAACTATTGTAGCCAAGCATACCCTGGAGAAAATTGGTTATGTTAGGTTAGGTTAGGTTCGGCTCGGTTAGGTTAAGTTAGGTTAGGTTAGGTTAGGTTAGATTAGGTTAGGTTAGGTTAGGTTAGATTAGGTTAGGTTAGGTTAGGTTAGGTTAGGATAATACCCGTACTCTCTCATGTAGAGACGTCTCAGAAACTCCGACGAAAAGAGTGGTATACAAGGGTCGGCAGGTGACTGTAGTTCTCCATAGCTTCGTGAGAGACAATTCGTACCCCAACGTGATATCTACATAAAAGTATCTTAGTTGGGCACCGACGGTTTAATAAATCACTCTGGTTAGTGATGTCCACGTGTAAGCAGGGATAACGCGAAGCTTCCGTACAAATATTTTCGCGCTGAATAATCTCGCGCAACAGTTGCCCGAAAAGGAGGACTTTCGGCTTTCAGGATTTCTGAAAGCTTCTCGCCATTACGAAAGACCGATGTATTTTAATCTGTTCATTTATATGAATTATTACTCCGGATTTTTTATTTTATAATGCAGACGCTGAGCCGCGGGAAACTGAGTGGAAAACAGGATTTATCGCAAAAATTTTATCATTCTTTAAATAAATAAAGACTTTTGCGGAAGTTGTACGGCCAGGGATGTTTCAATATTTCAAATTAAATGATGTTCTTAAGATATTTTGCAAAAATCAAATGGGGGTTTATTTTTTATTTTTATGGCCTGTTGGTAAATAAATATCTAAGTTCACAGTATATTTATATACTAAAACAGGCACAAAAAATACAATGCAGCATAAATATATGACATTTATAATTAATTAAGAAATATCAACAATATATTGTCGCGAGATTCTAAAGTTGAGAGAGGCTGCAGATGGTCGAGTGACTTCACGGCTGCACATGAGTCTGAAATAATTTAGAATGCGCAGAAATATGCGAGAAGATTCGAGAAATACGATTTTTGTCATTTGCGTAGCAGTGTGCGCGAGCAAAGTATTATTTCGACAGCTGCATTAAACCAGAAAGGTGAAGTCACAGAAACAGCGAGAAACAAGCGCACATTCAATGCAAATATTCAAGTGGCAAATCATTGCGAATATTCAAGTGGCAAATCATTGCGAATTACAGAATGTTGATCCAGTTAAGTTTGTGTCCAATGATTTTGTTTGAAAATAAAATTTTTATTAATTTTATGTTAAACTTATATTTAAAACGTTTTAAAATAATCAGTCCGTGTCTTTTTTCTGCTCTGTAGATTCAGACTTCCAAGGAACTCCAATTCTCGCTGTTATCAGCTTTTTTCCTGTTGCATGTTAGAATAAAATTTCAGGATGAAATATGTGGACTCGTCTTTTAGCATTATAACGATGCCAACATGGATGTCAAAAACACAAGTTTTACAATTTTTATTTTTTATTTTGTACACGATACGTAATATAAGTTTTATTTATAAATAAAATAACTTACAAGCTTTTTGTACCCAGCGTTGTACGGGTAAAAGATTAAGTTGGAAATAAATTTGTGGTGGGGAAACAATGATTCGATTAGAACGGTATAGATTTGCATAGAAAATATAACGGGGGAGGGGAAAGGGTGCAAGAGGAGGGAGAAAATGTCACCTATGTTACACGCCGGGTTCTAACAAAAAAGTTTGCAAGTTTTGAGTCCGATCGGTCGAACGGTACAGATTTGCATCGAAAATATATCAGAGCTTGAGGAAAGGGTGAAAAAATAGGGGGAAATGTTGCCTTTGTTACCGCCGAGTCCCAAAGAATAAAATTCCAAATTTTGAGTCCGATCGATCCAACAGTACAGATTTGCATCCAAAATATATCAGGGGGGGGGAAAGGCGTTAAAGAATAAGGGAAATATGTCGCCTATGTTATCCGCCGGATCTTAAAGCATAAGTCTAAAAATTTTAAATCGAATCAGATAAACGGTGTAGATTTGTATAGAAAACTGATAGACAGATATTGAGTTTTATAGGAATAGATAAATAACAAATTATATTACTTCATTTTTACTGCCGTTTTTTATGCGTATCAATGCCTTATATAATTCTACGATTTTATTTTAATTAAATATTCTTTTATCATTTATCAAGCCTTCATTTCATATACGCAATAAAATTCAGAAAAAATGAGTGGTGAAAAATATTTTTATTTTTTTATTATAGTCATATCTTTGTATAAAATTTCATTAATACAATAATACATTTATACAATAAAAACGTTTTACTCGACATGAAAGAGCTGACGCTTATGCTTATGGGAGGAGTGGGTAATGAAGTCTTTTCATGGATATTCAAACTGTAATAATAGAAGACGAATATGAGAAAAAAAAATCAAGGGTTTTTTATAATCGATTTTTTCAGTCAATATTTTAACGACGTAAGTTTTTTGATTTTTTTTTGATTTTTGGGATATTGAATTGAATATTTTAATTTCTACAAAGAAATAATGCTTTTGGGCTTCATTTTTTTTACGTTTGGGTATTTTTAAATAAAGAAATTGTCTTGTAGACTTGGAAGTTACAGAATCCATTACATGTTTTTCTTTATACATTTGTAGTAATGATATTATTTTTATATTTCAGTAACAGTGGGCACATCAAAATCAAATATTTGTTTGAAAAAATCAAACTATATCCTACATATTAATCATTTACAAGATAATTTAGATGTACAGAGTACGATAAAATCAATTGTCAATGCTGGGTATTATTTCAAGCGTCATTCATTGAGACAAGCAATTTTAGCACTCTTCTTTCCTGACATTATTCACATTTTTTTAATTGACTTCATGCAGCTTTGAAATCCATAAATACAGTCAAAATTAAATTCCATCCATCTAATTACCACCAAAGTAAATATAACATGAACTAACGTAAATATATTTGCCACAATTTGGCAAGTATGGTGTCAGCAGTATTTACTATCAACAACTACTTGCTTGACCTACCTTCCTAAATTATTTTGTCGATTTGACACTTTTGTAATACAATATTATTTCATATATGCACGACGACGTATGAAGTCGTGTTGCATCAGTGTGAATCATCCCTATAACTGTGTGCCGGACGCCACGTCCTGGCAACACCGGAGAAGCGGAAAGACGTACCGGCAGCCGAGGCCGCGGATTTCAAGACATTAATTTCGTATTCCTTACGCAAACAACATTAGAAGAAGAATTATCGTCATCGTACTTTTGTTATAAATGTAAATTTAGAAGTTAAAACAGTTATAAAAATTTGAGTACGAATGGGCTTATTATTCTATTTGATATTTTTGATCGACCGTCTCTCTCACACAAACCTGCCCTATACCTGTTCAATGAAATTAACCACTAGCATGACCATTCAACTATAACTGGTGACTTGGTTATAAAGACGATAAAGCTGTTTCTATTAAATGGATAGAAAATTCATACGAATAAAGTGAATTTAAGCAAGCGCAATTTTCCGTGTTCTATGGCTATTTCTTTATTTATCATCATAAATTTGCCGTATCACATAACGCACCACGTATACGCGAATAATTACAATAGTCCACGTAGCTGCCTGGCTTGACATCAAACGAACACGCATTCCACATCTTAACCATTTAAATTTAACTTCACATACGCTTCAGTGCGGTGCGAGTGACTTAAAAAAAATATTTTTGTGGCTTTTAAACTCACATTGTGTGCATCATAAACAAGGTGTGACACACAGAGAACGAAGCCTCTTTGAATCTTTTGTTGTCTCAACCCTCCCATTGTTGAACTGACTTTTGAATTTTGAAAACAGAAACCAAAAGAAATACGCGGTAACAAGCAAAAGTTTCCGTCCTCATGGGCTTTTAAGAATTTAAGTCATACGAATTTTTATAATTTACCTGTGTATTATACGTTACCATTAATGTTTGCGTATTCTAGGTCTTAACCAAGGGTTGCCGACATTTACTGCAGACTATTGAAAATATGATGGTGATGGCAAAGATTTATTTAAATAAGATATTCGTGTCCACGGTTATGTTTTATTGCACAAGGTATATCACATTGAAATTCTACTTAATATATTTCACCTGTTAATCTAACATGTTAAATTACACAGAGATAACCGTTGTGATAAAACAAAGGGATGGAATCGTCTTACAGTCCGCATGATTTCCCTTCGAGCATTATCCAAAGATTTTGCCATAGAAGGCCATTTTGAGTTACTAGGGCTGGCGTTTGCGAGAAAACCTTGATCTTGCGTGACTCAAAAGTCAAATATGTTCATTGTTACCTCAATTTAACTCGTGTTGATACGTCACGAAGGCAATCTTTGTCATTTATTCCATAGAAGAGTCCCAGTTTTCATTTTATTTGCATCCTAGGCAGTTTGAGGCTATTTGATCTACTATTATACTGAGCGCCATGTTACAAAGTTAGTTAAAATTAGCAATGAAAATTTACGCGGCAGAAGCAGAGTTAACAACAAATGCAGTCGGAGAGAAAGCAAGCGACTTTTCTAACCGTTATTTAAGATGTGTATATCTATCTAATGGTATTGATATTTCGTTACGGGCAACTGTCCATTAACAACAGTTGAATTTCAGTTATCAATTAGCGTTACAGTCGACTACCAATCGTACACTTACACATAAAATAATGGTTTAGTCCGAAGGGCGGTGTTGCTGGCTGCTTTCTACCCTACATTCTACGTCATAAAACTGACATGTAGGTCTTGGTAGCTCAGCCACCCTGCAGGACTTCAGAACTGTTTTCATCACACTTTCAACATTTAACGAAATAAACAATTAATTTGATCAAAATTTGATTGTGTGCAAAGATGAATTGTAATCGTTTAAAACAATTTAAGAAGAGTCCCAACTTGTCCACATTACATATTTATGTGTAAACCTTTTATATCACAATGCCCTACAAATGCGTCCTTGAGCCCAAAATTATAGGGCGTAATTCAAAAAGAGAACATGAATTATTAAATCCGATCCCTGAACCGTACAGTCGCGGAATGGGATGGGAGCGAACGCAGCACGCACGACCATTTACTACTTAATGGGTCACTGGAGCGAGCAGTACAGTCCACCCAGGTGGAAACGGAACGTAACAATCTTCTCAATAACACGTATATTTTACTCTTTTTGTATATATGACGTACATTTTATAAAATTCCGACCTTTTTAGTTGCGAATCGAGCCAATGAAAAATTGTATACTTTGGTTAATTTTTATGGTGTATTTCTTCATTGTTTGCCATGTTTTATTGATTGTGCGTCCACGTATGCCTGAGGAGCCCTAATCTCCACAAGTTGTCAAAGTACATCCGGTGGGCAGAGGAGTTCTGAAATATAGGTCTTTCTCCTTTTCTTTCCGCTTTCTTCTTTTCTAGGAAATACTACTACCTTGTTTCCCGACGCAGTGTAATCATTGACACCACTGCGCCCGCTCATGGGTCGTAATTTCCCAACATTCATTTACTATCTCACATCTGCTCAGATTCGCCTTTGTTTCTTATTTTCGGCCCACCCTGTTTTTTTCCTTGTGATAGCTACGTAAATATAAAATATTTTGAAGCCTGGTCCAGTTTTACGCCCACAAGGTGGTAGTCAGTACTCCAAGATCGTATATGAAAAGTGTATGTATGTACGTAGCAGTCATTGTTGCTGAAAATGATTGCATCAAACCCAAAACCATCTACAGTATTCCATCCAGGTAGATGGCTTCCTGAAGTGATCCATGGGTTGCAAACTTCAATAAATCCGTCTTTCAATTTATATACTGGTACCAAAGTACTAACTACGGGTAACAAAAATGCTGCATTTGTACTATAAAGCCAATGATGCAGCATTTTTACCAATGCTAGATAAAAATTTTCACGTTGGTAACGTGAAAACTTTCATCCAACGTTAATGCAGACGCTACATCTTTAGCTTTAGCATATAAATGATCTTTCGATAATTTTAAATCGTCCGCTAGTGGCATAATCATTATTTTATTCCACTGCGAATGAGAGAGAAGTATCAATTTTATTTACATACCAAACTCTACTTTACTGTCCCGTTTCACAATAATGTTTTCTTTTGATTCAATTTTTACTTGGAGAATAGACTAAAACATGTTTCCATATTGGGTGAGCAAGGAACCTAACAAACCAGGGAAATGCCACATTTGAGAAACAAACCCTTAATCAAATGTGAAGAACAGGTGGGTGCATTATCGTGATGGAGCTGCCTACTTATCGCTGCCTTAATTTACGGTTTTTGACACTAACTTCAATTCAAAATTTTCGGTCTAAATTGATTGGATCCAATGCTTACCTCCACATTATTGGCAAGTTTTTGGACTACGATACGATGATTCTGCATGACCAATGTTCGCTCTAGAGTCTAGATAAATCCGTTGTAGTCCTACTGGGATGCGGTTCACTTTCCTCTAATGTGCGACCATGATTGAAGTATTTATACCACTAATTCATCCGTCAGATGCTGACAACATTATCTCAAAACATCTCATTAGATCTTACAAATGGTTTTCACATTTGAAACGCCGATTTATTGGCAAAATTTAATGCAATAACGGTGCAAGAATCACTGCTGACACGTTAAGCGGGCAGAAAAAATTCACGCGTGCCCTTGAATAGTTCATACTCATCTTCACCAAAGGACACCTGCCGTATCTCATTTGTTTGAAAGGAAAAAATATTATTTGAACGACTCAGTATTATTTGAATACACCATGTATTACGTGATCATACCATTAATAAGGTATATCGAAATACTTTATAAAACCAGGTAAACTAGATATATGATAGACGATCACGTCTCGTTCCATCCCACGTATACGCTCAGATTATAATTATCTTTGAATTCAATAGATATTTTTAATACCAAATATAAAGTGTATCATCGTACGATTAGGCAAATACTGGAATCTCGTCGCCCTCCCTGACAATGTGCAGTTTTTATATTATACGCATTACTAATTATAACTTTCATTTTTCTTGCTTATGAACACTGAGTATTATCTTTTAATTATTCATTATTTTATTTTAATGAATAATAAACAGTTAAAATAATTAATCAACAGATAGATAATTTAATTTATAATTCATATTTAATGTTAATGTTATTTTTGAAAAGAAGTCTGTAAAATTATCATTGTCTTTTCCGTGTCGACCTATGATTATGTGAGACATTTATTTTTTTTTGTATTCTTTTCTTTTACGTCTTCCTGTTGGATGACTAAATATATAAGTGATTCTGTTTTAGGTTCCAATAATTACAGAGCTTGCATTATACTATTTGTGATTGTTGATGATCAGAGAATTGTACGTAAGGACAGAAGAGTGTGACATTTTAAGAGTATTAATCAGTGTGAGTAACATTTTACATCACAGTATGGATTTTTTATGGTGGTTATTCTTTATGGTTTTTATATTGGAGTTTTAAAAAGCATTTTTATTATGTTTAAAGATGTATTAATATATATCATATTTAAAATATTCGTTTCATTACAATTTTACTAAGAAGTAAATTGTTTATTTGTGTAAAGATTCTGTGAAGTTTCTATATATTCCTGTTTATTTTTACTTTCGTTCTTCATTTTGTTTTATTTCTTCTCCACATCACGACCATTCATTGGTTAAAAGGTTCTGCTAATTAATCTACGTCCAGTCATTCCAGCAAGCTGGGGGACTACCCAAGACTTCCGATATAGGGCCTTTATTCTACGAGTAGAATATTTTATACCATTTATTATCATTTCTATAGTTTGCAAGATTATTGTTATCCAGTGATTTACCATAAAACAATTTAATTTTACTATCTAATACAAACACATACCAAAAAAGATATTTTTTTAATATGATGTTAATAATTACGATATTTAGTGTTCTCGCGACTCAAATGCTTCTCAGTGCCAGATAAGTCCATCTCCTGGAATGATGGCGAGTTTAAACCTGGGAACTTCGGAGAAAAGTCTTGGACGTATCTTGGTACAAAGGCATGTTCTCGTAATGAAGGCAGACCCACCGCTTAACCGTTTTATAAGAAAAAGATCCTATATCAGTCCTTCTCATTTGCCACCTAGTTGGCATTTTTAAATACTAAAAGTAACCATGCGACCCGTTAAAATAAGTGGACGGCCCGGCTATTCATTTCTTAATTGAAAACAAATTACAAAAATATTACCAGACATAAATGGAGAAAGAAAAAATAAAACAAGATATATACGATATTCACAGGTAAGTAGCAAAACAAACCTTGCAATTAAAGGGACCGGAAAAGAAAACTAGGCATATTCCCATAGGCTAACAGGCGAAATGTCTGGCATCTCGCACAAGAGCCTTCTGTTTCTTCCTCGTTCTGAATGGCTAGCAATTTTAAAAGTTTTTCAGGGAAAATTCCCCGTGAAAACTCAGAAAATCCATGGTGCATTTTCAAGTATTTTATGTGTTGTTCCTGTATTTCTACCATGGCGTGTGGAAACCACGAGAAATTCTAAGATCAGATGACCGGTACCAAATTGTTATTAGTAAGCTTATATTTGTCTGTCCTGATGAAGATACAGTACTATCGAAACGGATCGAGGTTATTTCAAATAATCAATATAGTTTGAAATAAATATTTACGTCAAATTACAAAGTTAACATATTCGGTAAAACATTCGGTAAAAAAATTATTTTTTTCCAAATTTTTATTGAAAACCGGTGAGTTGGATTAGGCAATTATTTGGAGGCTCTATTTCTACTTCTCAAAAATTCCTGATCCATGATGCCACGTGTGTTTACGGAGTCAGAATATTAGGGTCTGAATGAATAATTAGCAATACAATTATAACTCATCAATAACAGTCCATAAGTGAAATTGTAATCCTTGACAAATCCTTCCTACACGTCTGCTGTGTCATCTGCATTAGTTTGATTAGATCTTACTGAACTATGAACGACGAACAAGAATATATTAGGGGCGCGGAATATTTATGCAAGTGGCAGGGCAGACAGCAACTGAAAAACTAATTTTGTCAACAGAAAGCATAACACAATGAAACAGTTTTTAGAGAGAAATTATGGTGAGTCATTGATTTAATGAAAAAGTTGGCCATTAGCGACTCTAAGTGTATTCTAAAATATCCAACCCTTGTATATTGACTGGAATAGATTTTTTTATCGTATTATTATTTTTCTAAAATTTTATTTTAATTCCCTGTATCGCTTCTTTTATTGTATGTTTATGTGTGATTTTTTTTAATTATCTTTGTTTTACTAATGTGAATTTATTTTTATCGTAAGTATACGCTGCAAACAATATTTATTGGAGAGTTGACACAACCATTGGCTTATATTAAATGTATGTATTATAAACTTCTCTTAGGCGCAGTTTGAAGCTACCAAAATACTAGTGAACAATTTTGTGTCGTGACGTCGTAAGGTTTTGTCTTTACATTCATAGTGTATCACCAAAGTCGTTGGATGTAAACGCGCGTCCAAGTCACCATAATATGCGTCGATTTCACTAAACGAATTTTTCATAATATACTCCGAATAAAATATCAAACTGTCACTGGTACAATAAAATTAAAATATAAAATACTTTTCAAATCCGTAGAGAAACTGCAGCTTTTCTATCTAAAGGTCCATTGTTAAGCGTATCAATGCAACTTTTGAACTTCCACGACTTCCGACAAACATTTTTTTTTACATTTAAAAAAAACTCCCGGTGGTGCGTATCCCATTATTTTATTGTAATTTATTAATAATATGATTATTTATAATTATTTGAAACTCTCAATTATAAATTTATAGAACATCTGCGGTTTTGCGAACATCAAGGGTATGCTAATTCAAGATGAGCGACATGTTTGGAAATCTATTTTCAGAGACGGAACGTGGAAAACATTTACGATTTCTCGCGAAATCAGTGAATAACAAAATTGTTCAATCAGATATTTTGAAGATGGTTAATTTCTATAATTTATTCACTTAAATATGAACACTAACTTAAGCTAAAATTAGCAAATTAAGCAAATTTAATTCTACTTATAATAATATTGAGTGAATGGCAAAATATGTATTTCTCAGAGTTAAACCCAAGACCAAAGCCTGAAAATAAATATGCGATTGGTTCGATCTTATATTTTTTGCAATTCTTTTATATGGGGTGGAGACATGGGTCAAGAATTAGTCCTGAAGAATCAAGGACTTTGTAATGTGACTCTCATTTGAGGGACTGATAGCAGCGTAACTCGACTTGCGGTGTTGAATATGAATATGTTGTCATGATTGACATACGATCACCGACCTCCAATAGACCGATAGGAGATGAGACTCCAAGAAGAAAAGTAATATTTTTATTTTTTATAATAGGTGCTACACAAAAACCTACCTACAAATAGTTTTCCGGAGTGTGAAAAGCAAGTTTATACACAAGATTATGGATTGCTTTTAGCTAGCTAAACGTTAAAAAGTTAAAAATTATTTTAAAAGAAAGATAGATGAGATTTTCTATTATGGGATGCTTTGTTGTGTTAATTTTTAACGTCAAACTCATTATACAGATAAAACCGTTTAAATTGAACAAATCTGCATGAAAAACTGAATAATTCAGTTACGACCATTGAATCGATACGCACTCTTACGATACAATACAATAGAACACATACACGTCACGCGCCAACACGAAAATATGTCTCTCGACGGGTGGATATATTCTTCATCACAGAATACGCTCCTTCACATACGAAATCCGCTAAAAATCCATCACCCTTCAGTAACATCCTTCAGTACCTGAAACTGGAAGAGAAAAGAGATTAGCCTCACAGCCACCTCAATTATTCGAAGTGAACCCATATATTGGAGACGGGTTTATTTCGCACATTTATAGGCATCATCTGCCTGGTAGTGTTAGCGTTACCAACAAGTATCACATCGGGTCAACTAGCACAACAACGTCTTTCCCGGCCCCGGACCTATCAGCAGTTTTCGATACTCACTCCATTCCACCGCATATAAAAAATATGTTGACTCAGACCTTTGTAAAACTTCGAATAAATTCGGTATAAACATTGAATATTCGTTTATATTTTATTATTTTTTTATGCCACTATTAAATGTCATCATCCCAAACGATAGACTGGTACAAACTCAACGCACTTATATGCACAAAAAAAACGGATGTTAAAGGCGGATCCCTTTTGCATGTAGATCTTTCGATATATCACAACATACCTAACCTTTTACACGAATGATCCTCTCTACTCTTCCCTCTGGTGAGTAGTGAGCCCTTTCAAACAACCCTCTACCCTCAATATAAAATATCCCGCTCAAAGCCGAGGAGATAAATATGAATAGGATTCTTTTTTTTGGAGATTGTGACTTGTTGCGTTGAGATGCAATTCGAGATGCAATGACGAAATTCTTTCCCACCATAAAGTCACGGCTCAAGTATCAATGGCCAAGATGGCGATTTTCTGAGTGAAATTTACAATTATTATAGCGACGACATCAAATTGTTGTAAATGGTGTTATAAAAATTGTATGTGCTCCGAGCGCTGACTATCGTTGATTATTTCCTATTTACTAAATTATTTTCGTAATATAAGTTACTGTGATTGTTTCCTCCAAAATATCTATCGAATGATTTGGCAATGTTTTATATTATTAAAATGTCTTAAAATTGAAACTGTTTCATATTTTGTATATATTTGTTTATGGTTTAATAAAAATGATGTGTTTTCTTAATTATTTCGTGGGAGTAAGAACTCGACAATATATAATGTAAATACTGGAAAATTTGCATGAAAAAATATTTGAAACATGTTAAATTGGAACTTAATATTTTTTGTTTTGAAAAAATAAATATCGCAGTGTATAAAAAGGTAAGTTTTGAGAAAATAGCTATTTTACGTAACATTTTTCCAATGTGGCTATGTGTCTGTAATTTTATACTTTCATTCCTTTATTTGATAGCTATTTTTTGAAGAATTTTTCCTTTTGTTTCCTCGTTTCGTTCGATAAAAGTATCGCTGGATTCCAGCCGGGAGCCTGGGAGGAGATTTGATATTCGAGGAGATTAATCAGTTTCTTTTTCCCGGGGTTGGAAATAATAGTGTTTGAATTCATAATGTGTGATTATGGTTATTTAAGTATGTGCTTACTATTTAATTATCCCTTCTTTATACAAAGTCAATTCGGTTCGTGGATATTACAATATCTATCAACGAAAATTATCTAACATTTGTAGACATACAGTTATATATTAGATTATTTCTGTTGATGGAGAACTGTTATTGATTAAAATTCAAGTCTTTGTTGTAAATCTTGAGAGTTGAAATTTACCTGAAGAAAATTTTACGTTCTAACGAAAGGTATAATACCCATTGTTTTTTTTAAATAGAGATCTTAAATTGCTGGTTCTATCGAATGGACCTCGAACCAATGACCACAACGCAAGTCATAACTACAAGATTAACAAGATACTAATCTATTTTAAAAATTATTATTTTTAAACGATTTGCAGCCCTGTTATAAGGCAATTTCCCAAACATTTCACAACACCCCACAGGGGCCAGGTACACAGCTCCGAAATCCTAATTCACTTAATCTGCAACAGCAGCGCTGTTAGGCGGCAGGCGACTTTATTCCCCCCGCAATGTCTGCCAAATCCAACAACAAGCGTTGCAGTTTGTGCATTACTACAACAATCGCATATCCAAGTGACGTATTTATGTCACACTCCCATCGCGGGCGCCGAGGGCCCGCGGCGGGCGCGGCGATGCGGGCGTTACCAACACGTGTCACATTTGCATTCATGAATGCGGACAGGATGACAGATGCACTTGATTAACCGGGAATGTTGGCTGGACCGCTTTCATCTCAAGTTGAAATGGACCTATTTGACATTCAATTTAATTAAATATATTTCCAGGCCCGGATATTAATGTTTAACAACTGGAGTCAGTTTCATTTGAAGAGAGCTGCAATTGACAGATACAATTGTAATTATTTAGTTATAATTTATTAAGCTTCATTAGTTGGTTAAACTTGTATTTATAATGTAATAGCTGATTGGCCCGGCTTCGCTCGGGATCATAATTTATTAATCATCGAATTTTGTTGACGTCTCTTTTTTGCTAGTTTCGGCATCTGTGATTGGAACCGTCTTCACTTTACCAAAACATCAACAGATCATAATGCTCTAGAGTGAACCTTCAAAACTTTCTAGAGCATTCCGAAATCTTAAAAAACCTTCTCTTAATCTTCCGGAAACTTCTAGACCCACCGATGAACTCAGCCAATCGGTTTGGAACCTTATAAAACCTTTTTAAACTTTCTTCTTCCAGAACTTTCTAAAGCATTCGAAAACCTTCATAAACGTTCTGGAACCTTCTAGACTCAAAATCACTCTCCGCCACACTGCTTGGAACGTAAGAGAACATTCTTTAGAAGAATAAAGAATCTTCTACAACATTCTCCTTCCAGAACATTCTAGAACTTTATCGAAAGTTCTGGAACCTTATAGAGTCACAGATACACCCCGTCACTTTTTTTGGAACCTTATAGAACTTTCGTAAATCTTCTAGAATGTTCTCCTTCCAGAACTTTCTACAGCTTCTGGAATCTTTTAGTCTTGCTGACGCACTGCGCACTCGATTTAGAACCTTATAGATTTTTTGGGAATATTCTAGAATGTTCTCCTTCCATAACTTTCTACAGCTTTATCCAACATTCTGCAACCTTCAAGACTCACCGACACACATCCGCCAGTCAGTTTGGAACCTTATAGAACCTTCTCGAACGTTTTTTTCCAGAACATTCTAAAGTATTCGAGAAACATCATGAACTTTCTATTCTAGACTCACTGACACACCTTGCCACTTAGTCATGACCTTATAGAACATTCGGGAATCTTCTAGAATCTTTTCCTTCCAGAATTTTCTAAAGCATTATCGAACGTTCTAGAATCATCTAGACTTTTTGAACTTTCTACTTCCAGAAACTTGTAAAGCATTCGAGAACCTTCATGAACGTTTTGGAACCTTCTGGACTCACCGACAACTCCGCTACCCGCTTAGGAACCTTATAATAATAGAACTTTTAATAATCTTCTAGAACGTTCTTCTCTCAGAACTTTCTAGAGCTTCATCGAATATTCTGGAACCTTCTAGACCCACAGACACACTCCGCCATACCGTTTGAAACGTTATAGAACTTTCGTAAATCTTCTAGAACGTTCTCCATTCAGAACATTCTTGAACTTTATCGAACTTTATCGTCTGGAACCTTATAGAATCACAGACATACTCCGCCACCAGAATTTTATAGACCTTTATCAAACGTTCTGGAACCTTCTCGACTCACCTCTTAGTTTGGAACCTTATAGATTTTCGGGAATTTTCTAGAACACTCCCCTTACAAAACTTTCTAGAGCTTTTCTGGACATTCTAAAACGTTCTTGACTCACTGGCACACGTCGCCACTTAGTTTGGAATATTATAGATTTTCGGTAATCTTCTAGAACACTCCCCTTCCAGAACTTTCTAGAGATTTACTGGACATTATGAGACATTCTTGACTCATTGGCACACTTTGCCACTTCGTTTGGAACCTTATAGAACTTTCGGGAATTTTCTAGAAGGTTCTCCTTACAGAACTTTCTAGACCGGATTTTTCCGGAATCTTCTAGACTTACCGTACTTATCGACATGGTCGGCGGGCCCATTTTGAAATAATATAAAGTCTTTGCGGCCTTCCCATAACAAAGCAATGTGCTAAAATGCACATTTTTGTCACCCACCCCCACCCACGCTCAGCCACCCCCACTAAACTGGCACATTTTCAATGGGACACCAAGGGCTATCTACCACCATAACCACCAGGGGGTGGTAGTATCTCGTTGTGAAGAAAACTTGGCGAATAGGGAAACACGGGTTTCTTTTTATATACATATATTGATATTGATATGTACATGTATATTGATATTTTTTAGTTATACATATATTGTAACGAGGCTAAAAGGAGTGCACTTGTCAGTAGTTATTTGAAGTTGGACAATACTACGAAAAGATCTGGAATCACCTCCGACTTTCGAGTGACTTTCCAGAAACTTTCCAGAAAAATCTGGAATTGTGTTGTTACATATTGAATAGTTTTTGATTCACTCCGAGTAGTCCAAATTTAAAATTTAACTTATCGTAGCCAATTCATTTGTAAATGTCCTGGAGAACAATATAAAGACCAGTGTTTGAGGGCAAAAGTTAACCAATGGGAAGGATCAATAGTGGTTCGGGGGAATTATTCGGCGAATAGGGCTGTACTGTTGGTCAGGATTCATGGGAGATTGAAGGTTTCAATTCAGAAGGCTGAAAATATTAGAGCTTTATCATCCAGACGCCATTTGATTGAGAATAACTTAATCTCATATCAAGACAACATTTGAATACCGGACCTCCACTCTATCCGGGAGTGGCGATTTAGCCAGTTTTGCCATTGCAGTTTAGTACGTTGAGGACGATTTTTTGACCTTACGTTTGTTAATTGATTCATATATTATTCAATTTTAGCAATACACATTTTATAAAGCGTGAGTCACAAAAAAAATTGTGTATCTGACGACAAAATTTAATTCAATTTAATTAATCAATTAGAAAGACATACATATAAATCTAATTCACGAAAAAATATTAGGTTACTACTGGGATTCGAACCCAGGTCACCTCCTTTCCGGGGCCGGTGCTCTGACCACTAAGCTATAGCAACCCTCTATGTTTCCGTGAATATATCGACCTTATATGTAGTTCTTATTTTTTATTAATTGATTAGATAGATTTTTCTGTATGTCTTTCTAATTGATTAATTAATTTGATTTAAAAATTTCACAGAACTTTGTTCTGAAAAATTACAACTTCGCAAATATGAATGTGTTCTTGAATATATTCAAAATTTAATCGTAATTATTTTTAATTTGTTAAGTGTTCGATTCCTGGTCGCAGCTAAAATACTTTTTCATTGATTTGATTTTTCTGTATGTATTTTTGTAATTTGTGATTCATTTTGTTTAAAAAGCTTACTGAAATTATAACATTATAATAAAAATGTGTATTATTTAATATTAGTAATTAAATTAATGTTAAGAGTTCCATTTGCCTCCCACCGTTACGATTTGAGAGGTAAATATGAGAATATACAGCGGAAATACACACGGAGGGCGGTGATATTGGTAGGACTCGGCTCAAACCACAGAAATCCGCAGACTATCCTAGTTTTGAACTCGGCGCTGAGATATTCTCTTGAGTGCGCGAATATGGGCTAAGTGCATTAGCTCCGAGCAGTTGAAATAACTTGAAACATGTTATATTGAATAATCAGCCCTGAGTGCCCCTAGCCACGAGCATACCAGACACATGCAATTGTTTTGAAAGGTTTTAAATCAATTAGTAAATTTTTTGACGTGTAACATCTTTCCTCTCGCTTTCCTGCAATCTGTAGTAGTGATTTCGTGAAAAAAAAAAAACAAATCAATGTCTAGCAAGTGCCATCACAGCGAAGACGCACACAACCAGCCAATGCTTCTGATTTGTGTGGATGTTGTAACTTTGATATATTTTGCCTTTTATCTTCGAAACTATCCAATAAATGCATAATTTTTTACATTAATGTAAACAATAACCCTTAATGATTTACATTCTCAAATTTTATGTAATTTAAGTATTCATTTTAAATATTTATTCAAAGTTTTCATACAATATGTATCGCGGCACTCTACCGCCACCTATGAAAATAAATAAAAACGTATAATTGACCAAACACATTTCTAAACAAAATGCGTATGTAGATACATATATACGGTACCTACCTAGTGCGGAAAAATTCAATAATAAATAAATGCACATACATTTTCTTTACTTGTATTTACTAATTAATAAATATATAGGCATTACCTTTTTTTTTAAAGTGCTTTTCTTGCATTTAAACAAATGCTCAATCGATATTTTTAATCTTGAGATTTATAATTAAAATCTAAAAGAATAGACGGTATTGATAAGTGCTGCTCAATTGATATTTTATATTGTGATATGTCAAATGATACACATCATATGCGACTACTGTAAAGCTTCCTCGTTTTTTTTATAATTACAGATGCACCGAGTTATTAACTGAAAAAAAAAAAAATATTCAATCAATATATTATAGATAACGATCACTTTGGAAAGGCCATAATATGTTTAAGGCACCGGCCCTGCTTTTAACCATCGTCGAGGGAAATGTTGAAGGCAACAATCGTAGATGTGCCCGAGATCAAGCTACGTAGACTAAATTATCGGAAGTATGCGCTGTAGCCTACCAGAGAGGAGTGGAGAAATCGAGTGCTCGTTGCAGACTAATCCTAGGATTGCGACGCAAAAAAAAAATATATGTCTTACAGAGACGGAATTATATTTGATGATAAGGTAGGTATAGAAGTTTTTTTGGTGTTCAAAGGGCTTACGACCTAACGAACGGCTGGCTTAAGTGATCACTTTACACAATGTAACGTTCACCAGTATTTAGACAAACTCAAAAATTCTGGTCTAAAAAGGAGTTGAAAAGAAAGATATTTCAAGCGTATTCTTGTGTAATGCTAATAATTCTGTAGAAACTCATTACACATATAAAGGATATTCCTAAAAAAATCCAAAAATCATAAATAGATATCTCATTAGTGACATCTGTGGTCATTTAGGGGAATGAAAAAGCTTTGGATATCGGTTGCGCTAAAAATTGTTGAAACACACAAACAGAGCATGTTGTATTATTTAAATATATACAATTTCCAAAAAATTAATAGACATGGTATTCTATCATGGGTGGAAATGATGAACGTTACATACATAAAGTGATCACTTAAACCAGCCGTACGATTGAACGTAAGCCCTATGAACACCCAAAGATTTCCATACCTACTTTACCATTAAAAAAATATTTAGTCGATTAATGATATCCATGTGACAAAAATCCAGTACTTCTCTGAAAAATTTGGATAAACTGAAAATATTCTGAAAAATGTTATTATCTGGTGATGGTTGGGTACTCAGCGATGGCCATCCACCCATACATCCGCAAAAAATTCAATGAAAATATTGTAAGAAACTCGATTCAGCGTACTTATTAAATAAAGCACCTCCATTATCATCACGCCCCTTTCAGCAGCTACAGGGTGTACCGAAAACGATTAAGCTCCGCCTGAGCTTTAAGCGCGCGCTGATCCCATTGATTCCGCACAAAGCACCCTGTCTTAATTGGCCTCGGGCTTTGATTTCCTCCGACAAAACCCTTTGTCGCCCGGCACAATGGGGTCTTAGGAATTCCATCGCCGTAGCAAGATGAGCTGCAGCGAGGCCGAGAAAACTCATAACTGTCCAGGAAAATGAACAACTCGTAAAACGGGCTACGACGTGCTTTTTGGGTCAACCCAGGTCATCACACGCCAACACGTTACCTTTTTAAAATATATATATAAAGAAGACATCTCGGGATGTCGCGTGTTAAAAAATGACATGAAAGGTTGAATATGACACGCAGGTCTGTAAAAAAAAGATCTTTTAGCTTCTTGAACTCTGAGGCTTACAAGATTAGTCTGAGTGTTACAAACTTGCAAAAACTGCGGGTCTTATATGGAGAGATAGTGGGCAGGCGAAAGGCCGGAAGACAGAAGAAAAGTTGTAAGGACTGTCTCCGAGAATCGTTGAGCCTATGTGGAGCACCCGAGAATTGGGAGCAGTTGGCACAAGATCGTGTGAACTGGAGGAGAGTTTGCTCTCGGACTGATGGTGTTGCGGCGACCAGACGAGTAAAAAATGAGCGGCGAGCCGCAACCATGCGTCAACGGGACCGACCAACGCAACCTAACCGCTTTCTTTGTGAAGTATGCGGGAGAGAGTGTGCCTCTCGAATAGGGCTATTTTCCCATCGCAAATCTCGTGAGAGGCGCAGCAACAACTAAGTAAGAATGGCGAGGGGATCCTCGATCACGAGGCCTGGCTACAACAATAAACAAACCTGCAAAAACTATAACAAGGGTGGATCACCGGTTGCCGAGAGTAGAAGAAAAAAAAAGAGTGATCTAAAGCACTGCTGGGCTGGAGCGTTAAGTTGTTTGCAGTGTGGAAACAGGAGCTCGAGTGCCTTCTCAGTACTTCTGCCTTCATATTTAATTTATCAACAGCATCAGGGCGCTGACAAAAATGCGACTCAGCCATTTCCAATGTCTCAACCAACGGAGTATGAGGAAAGATCAACCGCTTACCCAGGACCGTTTTATAACTCCCGTGTGTCGGTGATGTAACGTAGGTCTACCTGTCATACAACATATAAAATATCTACCTTATTTACGAAAACTAAAACGTCATATTTTTTGTAATCATCGAATAGACATTTTCACACCGTAATTACTTAATTAAACTGTTAGGAATGTACGTATTTTTTAATTAAAAAATATTTATTCATTACTCTCGTTTTTTCGGCCAGTGTGTAAGAGAAAGCAGAATATTGTACATCGCAGTTAAATCGAGCAAGAAAGAGCATGAAAATACCATACATTTCATGTAGGACAGAGATGGCGGTTACTTGGGTTTCGGCGAAAGCAAAAACAAGTTAGAAAGAGTACGGTAGAGTCGAGTAACACATGCTAGACAAAGACGGAGTGCATGTGACTGAAGCAAGCGGGAGACTGAATACAGCGACCGCGTCGTTGTATTCAGTCGCTAATGAAACGTCAGCGAAAGCGCACGCAAATTCGATTTGCCATGATTTTATAATAATTTACTAAAATAATGCAAATATGTATGTTTACCTTACATAATTATATAAAGGGACCTTTAAAAAGTCTTATCTGTATTATATATATGTATATTTTATCACACATTAAAAACTATGCCGATTTTTAATCAGGTAACGCTGTGTTACTCCACCGTCCCCAAAGTTTTTTTTTAGCACAGTCTTTTAAGAGATAAGCAAAAACTAATGCTCAGTCCCTATGGTCGTTCTCATTTGCATTTTTTTAATGCTAAAAGAAACTGTGTGACTCAGTTTTGTAAAAACAAACGGGCTTAATGGCTTCCATCCAAAATTTTGCCTTACTGTCGTGGCGGTTCTCTTCTTTATTAAAAACATAATTCACGGGTGAAGAGAAAACTACCTATGGGGTAGGCACTTACAAACAATCCGTACCTCTACTAACACAGTCGACCATGGCTCCAAATGGTGATAATACTGCGACACCTAGCCACCAAGCCAAGCCATCTCTCCAAACCACCCTGAAAATTATTCTATCGGTTTATTTAATCTGTATGATGCTTAGATTCTGTACAACTCATTGAGTAATAATGAATTTTAAATATTTTATTATTTTTTAACAAGCAAACATACATGTTATATAAAATAAAACAATATTAAGTTATGAAGTAGGAAATAAACGTACTTAGTAAGTTTTTGAAGAAATGCTTCTGTAGAATTTTTAGTTGTTGTTGTACAAACAGTGCAGTAAGATTAACATAATTTATTTACATGATATGAAAACAATACAGAATAAATAGAGTAGCACAAGCAAGTGGCAGCAGAATTACAGTAATAAATTAATGATGCATTGTCGAGGGGAATGGTTTATATAGTCCTCTGACTCTCTGTTCGTTTCCCTTTCAGTTTCAGTAGGAAACCTTATCGCTAGCCGATGGACTTTAAACATCTGATTTACGACTCAAAGTACTTGGGTCAGCAAATTCAGACAAGGGAAACAATTCGTTGGCGTCATTTTATAGCTCTAAATTGGATATTGCAGTATCCTCCGGTCAACGCTCCCAGGTACGGTTCATTCAGTTCCTGTGCAGATAAGCCTACTGACGCCATGCGGCCACTACCCCAACACTTCCTTGGTGGCGAATGAGGTGCAATTTTAGTTATTTAACGAGATGCACAGGAATCGTGGCACAGAATTTTTCACAACGTGAAATCACGACTCACCAATAAAAAAGCTAAGATGGTAATATTTAAGCAATAGCAAGCAAAGACATAAAGTTGTTAAATATTTATTTTTAATGGAATATCCTTTAGACACTATTATTTTGCATATTTTTATTTTTTTGTGTATTTTTCATAATTTAATTTTGATTAAATCCATAATATTTTATTATGGTGATTGAATTATATGCTTACTTGTTCGATCTGGTTCAAATTTCTGAATTACTTATACTTGGAAAAAATCTCCATAATTGCATCAACACATTTCTCATTTTTGTCCAGCCTTCCATCAAGATCATTCAAAATTTTTCTTAATTTGAAATGGATAACTTTATTTAATTTTGTTTGGATAACAATATTGAATGAATAATGAAGCTTTATTTATAACTCTTTTTTTTAAACTGTTTAAGACTCAAATTTTTTTTAAAAACTAACCCATGAAAACCAAGTTGTGGCGTATTCCACCACACGGGCGGCATCTGGCGGTCAGGGTTCAACGGCGTTCAACGGACCTACAGGCGGCGGGCGGCAAGACTAGCACTCCCGTTCCGCCTGCTCGACCGCCAACACCGTAGACCCGGGTAACGCGCCGCGCGTATAGATATATGCTAACCTCAATCGAGTCCGCGTTTACAGCAACCTCTTTAACTAACCATATATTAGCATCATCCAACTTACCTTTGTAACTATCTTGAATAAACTCCTTGTAAATTGTACATATGACACAAAAGTGCTTTATTCCGTAGAAGTTAGCTACCCGCGACGGCCCCCATAGTCCTGAGCCAGAGGAGCTGCCAAAAGTAAGTACAAATCCGATATATACCCTAGACGCACTGTTTGCAGCCTCAGAGTGCGAACGAGATGGGGATCTTATAGGCCTTCCCCATAAAGTTTTTTATTATTACTCCCTTTCTCATTTACTAGTGGAAACTGGTTCGGCGCTTAATCTACACTTTGGGCTTCGGTCGGGCGACGCTACGAAAGAGAGTAATAAAAAAATTCCGAAAATCCAAAATTATACTATAATCATGTTTAGTGCCTACTAAATGCGTCGCAGTCTCTTTATACAACTGAGTAAGTTGTATGAAAAACTGTTAAAAATTTCTAGAAATCCAAAATTGTACTATAATTAATTTTTTTTTTTTTTTAAATTTGATAGATCTTTTTGATCGTCGCCACGAGCCTGCTTGCAAAGTTTCAGCTCGATTGGATCACGGGAATAGGGTTGAAAATCGATACAAAGTTTTTTCGTCAGACAAGCAACCAGACTCTACGAGTTAAAAGAAAGGGAGTAAACTTACTTAACCTTACTTAAACTTACCCAAAAAAACTATGTTTTTACAATGCTCCCTTTCTCATTTTCGTGTTTCGTGTCTACCAGATGCATTGGAGTATTTTCATACAACTGAGTTCTATGAAAAAACCATTAAAAATTTGAAAAATCCAAAATTATACTATAATTATTAATTTTTTTTAACGAAAATTTGATAGATCTTCTTGATCGTCGCCACGAGTCTGCTTGCAAAGTTTCAGCTCATTTGAATCACGTTTGAATCGAAAAGGGTGAAAAATCGATCCAAATTTTTTTCGTCAGACGAGCAGACAAGCAGACGCCACGAGTTAAAAGAAAGGAAGTAAAAATGAATAAAACGGACTTAGAAGTTCTTTGAAGTGACCACCCAAATATACTTTGCATAGCATCGTATCAGCATAGCAATTAACAATTTAACAATAGTTCACTCCTGAACTATTCATCATGGCACTACGATGTATTCACAATTTATTAGAATTATTTATTATGAAGTAGTTTGATACAGACCGCCGATTTTACGGTGGAAGACGTGGAAATCGCCTATACTGCTTTCTTCGTTAAATAATACTAATCGTGGAGCATCGTTTACCAGAGCTCCAACTACCGGAACAAATTTGATGTCAAATTTTATTGCGTGAAATATAATACATGCTTGGCCCCATAAAATAATATTATAATTAAATACTATATTACATCGGGGATTCATTTAATTAAACATAAATAGTTTCAGCTTATATTAATTATTATTACAAAGTGTAAATTTATGTTGATTAAATTTTATAATTAACAGACGTAAATACAGTTCTGAAACAAATAATTGAGGGGTAAATAATTTCTAAAATAAGCTCAAAATTAAAATTTTAATTGTATTATCATTTAACAGTCCTCACAGATAATTAATATGATAATTATGTTATTGATATAGCGAAATGAATTACGCACTGTCAGAATTCCTAGTAATACTTCGAATAAAATAACACTATTGAACCCTCTAGAACTCCTTAAAACATTATTTAAGTATCTTAAACTTTCGTAAATCATCTACAAATATCTGAAAGCGTTGAAAACATTCTCAGAAACTCTAAAAATGTATAGAATAATCTAGGAGAATTGTTTTTCGATTTTTAATTCCAACGGTTTTGCGATTTAATTATAATAATTAATAAATCATCCTTCAATTTCCAGTATTTTATTTGCTTTCCAGCACGCCCCGTGACAATATTTTAACGTTTATGAATAAAAACACTATTTTTTTGTTTTTATCCACTATTTTTAATTTAGTGAATCACCACTACAACATATTACAGAAATCTCCGATTTCTCCTTCAGGTAAGTGTAGACTAAATTGTTATGGGTTCAGTGGAATCTAGGTGGTAGAAAAAAAGAAACATTGTTAAAAAGGGGTGAGGTTAAGAGTTATATCTAAAACTTTACCATCACGCCGTTTCACCGTGGGGGTAGGTAGAGGGGATAGAGCGCCATACTCTTCTCTCCTGACATACAACTTTCGCTTCATCTACATTCAAACATCTTTGCATGCAAGCTCGATGGTTGTTCAGGCTTCTAACAGGACCATCTTCCAGTGTCTGGTTAATCTGGTCATGCCACGTCTTCCGTGGTCGCCCTCTCTTTCTAGCACCGTCAACACTTGCATTATATATCTTTCTTACCATTCTTTCCTCATTCATTCGCTCAACATGCCCAAACCACCTGAGCGATCCTATCTTTATTCTTTGCATTATGCTACGATTAGCTTTACATTCATTCCTAATATCTTCATTCTTTACTCTATCATACATGGATTGGCCACAAATGCGTCTAAGGGATCTCATCTCCACTGCTTTCAATCTACTTTCGTTTCTCTTCTGCCAACTCCAGGCTTCACTTCCATATATTAGTATCGGTACCAGAACTCCATTATGTACCGCTAGTTTTGCCTCGGTAATGTTATTTTGTGCATTCAAGTTTATATAAATTCAATTATTTTGTTTTATGTCAGAAGAATGTGGTTCTCTATGTTCTCTGCATACCCTCACGGGGGAATGTTGTGATGGTAAGTAAGTAATTAAGAATGTACGGGTGAACGGTGGTTGTGAACTAAATTATGTGGATGGTTAGGAGAAACAGCAAACATGAAATAATCCAGTCATTATAATTATATATATGTTTGGGGGTAAAGATGAGAAACGGTTGTCACCAATTTGTAGTGATCGATGAATGAGGAGAAAGTTGCTTTATAGTCACCACCCATTATGTAACGGGAATTCTCCAAAGTCGTGGAATATTTGATTAATTTATTAACTGATAAAATAATTACTAAAGAGTTAAGGTTGTTATTACGGTCGTTAGACATATTCAACTGTAACTTATGGCGGATATTTTATACGAGCCGTATGTTTTTCCGAGATACGTTTCGTTGAAATCTTATTCAACTTCATCAGGAGGACGACCTTTACTCGTAGAGGTAGAGGGTGGACTGATTACTGCTTTCGAGAGCGTAAATTATATGCACTTTGTTTGGGGTGTTCACTTCCTCAAAAATAGAGGTTGCCAGTGTACTTCACTGCGACGTCTCTCAAGGGTTGAATCAATGTCGTAAGACAGGGCGCCAAATACTTGATAGTTTGTTACTGTCATCTCTATTGAAATTGGTATTTTTGTATATTTCAATGGACTCCTTCACTAATCTGGGTATCAGTAAAATTCGCGTAACTAGTACATATTGCACATTGGCGACCTGTATTGTAGAAGAAGCGAACACTCCACAACAAAGTACATATAATTTACGCCCTCGAAAGCAGTAATCAGTCCGCCCTCTACCTCCTCGGGTTAAAGTCGGCTGATGACGTTGGATAAGAATTCAACGAAACGTCAAGAATCTTCTCTCGGAAAAACATACGGTTCGTATAAAATATCCGCAACGAATTACAGTTAAAAAATTACAAGTAATACATAATTACGATAATAAAGACAATGATAAGGACTTCGACGGAACAGGGCCTCCAGTCTACGCCAGGGGTACTTGAGAGACTGACGTGCCCATACAAAGCGTTGGCTATTTTTATATGTTTTGAGAACAAAGAACTCTCTTGAAATCTAGTTGTGTGCGTGGGCTGACGAAGCTCTGGGCATCGATCTGTATCGATGGCTCGTGTACACTGCAGTACCCCTATTTTATCTACTTCGCGGATTCCGGCGACCGTCTGGTATGTGCACCTTGGTTTGACCTGCTGTCCGATGAAGAAGTCGCGGCTATACAATGTGCCTCTTGTATCACGTGTCACTGGAGGTGGCGCCTTGCTTACTATGTATGTTTTGATGGTCTGTTTAGGGCTGTGGCTGTGTGTAGGGTTTTAGTAGATGGTTGTATTTGTATTACAAATCACATCGGTGTCACTAGTGTGGCGGATATGATTTGATGTAATGTGCGTGTATTCGCGAAGGAATCAGTGTGACTGTGCAACTCTGCCAAAATGCACAATCAGTCTAATTGCAGGTTGAATAAACACTGAAGGTGTGCGTGAAGTTGCATTACAAGACTGAGCGGGATGTTATACAGGATGAAAAGAAAAAATTACTCACAATTAACTTGTTGCTTTATTGAAGTCACAAAACTTTACTTGTTGGAGAACGCGTTATACAACAATATACGGTGCGCGAGTTTGAGTAGTGGTATCGCAGGCGCCGGACGATGAGAGAATGAATTGGTACTTTGCCGGCGCCTCGGGTTTCTCATTGGGCGATATCCCTCGAGCGCGATTGGTCCGTTTGAGATGCTCGAGGGACTAGAGTCCAAGCAGGTCTGGCTATGTCTGGTATAAACAAGTGAATAAATAATAATAATGATTATAAAAAAGTGTAATAGATCTGAGAAACGTATGTCGCGATGAGTGAAAAAGAGAGGGAGTGTGAGAAAGAGAATGGATTTATAAGGACGCGCTCTAGAGTGCGTGCTTTTTAGTGTATCAAGACTCGACCGCCATTAGTTATTATTTATCTACCGTATCATTGTAAATCGAAATTTATTGTCAACGCAAATAGAGATCTGGACAAAAACCTGCGTGTTTTAGTGAAGACCTAAGATATCACAAAAAGCCATTCTTAGTAAGGCACACATATAGATATACAGCATTAGAATTTAGAAAAACCATTTAATGTTATTCGAATATAATGCTTATGTTGTTATTGTCGCTCATTACAGCTTCCCAAGCAACAAACTACCCGGAAAAGGAAGTTGTCTGAAGAGCAGTTGTAAAATAGAAAAAAACTTGAAGGACAACAATCTTGATGGCAGAGTTTGTCGGAGGAGTAAAGAGCCCAATTAAGGGAACAAGAGAACGAGAGCCCAAGCACTCGAAAACAGAAAATGACTTGAGTGAACGAATAAAAATCCTAAGACGCGTTAGTCAGAAACAGAAGATGCAATAGCATTTTTTATATTTAATAAACAAAAATCTAATTTATTAATTAATAAGATAAAAATCATGTCAATCAAATATCAATGTCAAATGTTAAGATAAATTATAGATCTCTCACAGAGATGGAGTTATTTATATGGGATAGTATGTATGGAAGTCTTTATTTTAAGTTTAAGTCAATTTACAAAATGTAACGTTTTTCGATTCCATCCAAGAACTATTGTTCTGCTTATTATTATAGATATGATATTGCATATCTATAAAAAGTTTAAAGTTGTATTTACCTATGTTTGTAATTAATACAATGTTTGTTTTGTTTTGTCAATGTTGAGAAAATAGTTTTAATTAGTAAAAATTTAAAACTCTCTCTAATGATGTACAAAGGTCTTCAAAGAAATCATCATCATCACTCTTGTCTCTACGATCCCTGGTGGGTATGGGCCTCCTCAAGAGTCTTCCTCCACTCATCTTGGTTTAGTGCCAGCTCTTTCCAGTTCAGAAGCTCCAAAGCAGATATATCTTTGAGAACGTTGTCGCTTCACCTTAATTTTGGCCTAAACTCCTTCGCCCTACCGGTCTTGAGTTCAGCAGAGACTTTAATGCTTGATGCTCGGTCATTCTCTCCATACGACCCAGCCACCGAAGTCTTCCCAGTTTTATAAATTTTGTGATGTTTAGCTTCTTAAACAGAGTATAGAGCTCATTGTTGTAACGTTTGCGCCAAACTCAGAATACAGAATAGTCTGTATTCTGAGGCACCAAAGTCCATTTTCTAGAACCGGTCCGAAGATACGCCTCAAAATTTTCCTTTCAAAAACATCCAGTGCTTCCTCATTCCTTTTAGTTTAGTACCCACGTCTCAGCTGCGTACGTGAGCACGGGCCTAGTAAGCGTTTTATACACTAATATTGTGGTGTTTCTGGACAGCATTCTAGATTTTATCTGCTTTTGTAGGCGGAAAAAACAGCGATTTCCGCTCAATATGCGCTTCTGGATCTCCTCTGTGTAGTTTTATTCTTCGTCTATACTATACGTCTTCAAAGATATACACCACAATATTTGAAGGACCTTTTTACCCCGGACAATATCATTGAAAGGCGGTTCACACTACGGGCAGCTGAATCGGAGGCACTCTGCAAACTGGTAGTACCAAGGAGACCTGGAGCCACCAAGTTTGAGGAACGTGCTTTCAGCATTGCGGACCCGGCTGTGTGGAATCAGCTGCCTCTGGTGTTGCGAGCCATTTCAAATCGAGAATCTTTCGAAAAAGGCTAAAAACTCACTTCTACAATGTGTCACACCTGTAAAACGCGCTTGAAGCATCCATCACGTAAAACGGCGCTATGAAAATTATCACAAACATAAACATAAAGGCAGAATTGCTGAAAGACCCAACGCAATACAGAATTTCATATCCTAGAAATGCTTCGAAGATGGCGACTGCTTTGAAGGAAATAAAATTAATATTAAAGAATACATTAAGATTTTTGAGTAAAACGAAACATCGGCGTATTTTCGATTCAAATCTTATGTTTGTGAAAATAATTAAGATTTTCAAAAGTTGAGAGTAAAATACATTGTGTTATATTCAAATCAATTTATATTTTTATTCAGCCCATACAAATTTTGCACGCGTCCCGCCTTGACAAAATGTAATGCTGATTGTTCGTACCTAAAGAAAAAATAAAATTAAATACAAAGAATTTTGCTTAAAATTCCAATTTAAAAATTTCATTACCAAAGGCGAAAATCTACATACAATATTTCATGTGCGGACTATAGATGTCTCTAGTACTATTCATTCAAATATACGAATAAACTTATTTGGAATATATATTATATACAACATTAAAAAATTTAATAATGTGCGGATGTTCTTGCCGTAGAATTGTTGAAGGTTACTTTATGTAGAGTGATCATTTAGGCCAGTTCATACAGAGTTAAGAGACGAATAGGAATGAGCTGGGCTGCTTTAAGCAAACTCAAACATATCTTCAAGAACAAAGAGATCCCAATTAGCCTAAAAAGAAAAGCCTTTGAATCGTGCATACTGCCAGTGATGACGTATGGATTGGAGACTATGGCCCTTACAAAGAAAAGTGTAGAAACGCTCAAATCCATGCTTGGAGTAAGCCTAAGAGATAGAATTAGAAATGACGAAATTAGGCGCAGAACTAGAGTAATTGATATCATGGATCGTGTAGCGAAGCTAAAATGGCAATGGGTAGGACTCGATGCAAGACAGGATACTACAATATGGCCTCCCAGAGTTCTGAAATGGAGACCTTGGGAAAATAAAAGAGGCATCGGAAGACCTCAAAAGAGATGGGCCGATGATATTGTCGCTGTGGGGGGAAAGAAAGGGCTACAATTAGCCAACAACAGGGAAGAATGGAAAAATAAGGAAGAGGCCTATATCTAGCAGTGGAAAGATGAAGGCTGATGAAGAAGAAGAAGATACAGAGTTACCATATTAACCCTTCCATACACATTTCCCATACGCTTAGACTACTGTAATGGTATCTACGCTCATCTCCCGAAACAGAATATAAACAAATTACAATCTGTATTTAATGCCGCCGCAAGACTCATTACCGGCGTTTCAAAGTTTGCGCATATCTCACACCATCTTCAAAACCTTCGCTGGCTTAGGTGTCCAGAGAGGATTGAATATGAGCTTTGCCTTACAATATTTAAAGCTATTCACAACATGGCCCCTCAATACGTAACCGACTTCTGCATTCCATTCTCCGCAAATAATAGACAAATAACACTTCGCTCAGCATCAACATCTAATACGAATAGGTTAGCTGAAGTAAATCGCGTCCACAAAACTAATTTCGGTGATCGTGCTTTCACGGTGGCTGGACCAAAGTTATAGAACAAACTACCTAATAAACTGAGACAGACAGCTAAACACAATATCCAAAAACAACTTAAGACGCATTTATTTAGATAATCCTATAAAAACCTATAGAATCTGACCACAACAACACTAGCTAATGTTTTCCAATCCTAGTAAAAATTCCGCGAAAACACCTAATTCTTTCAGGCACTCCCTACTATTATAGTATTAAACTTTAATTCCATTTCTTGCAGGCCACCTAGTGAATAATTTATAGTAAATAAGTTTTTTTCTTTTTAAGCAGTAAGTTGTTTTGTAAGATAATTTTTTGTGTAAAGCACCCTTGAGGTGAGTATTCGCGAAAAGGGTGCTATATAAATTATCTAAATATTATTTTTATTATTATTAAATAGTTTCGTTGTTGTGATACATCTATAATTTATCTCAATAAGAAAATAAAAACTAAAATAATTAATTTACAACATCCCAATACGGATATCAAAGATGCATATCTTGTATTGTGTAAATGCTACGAAATATTTATATAAAGCGAACATTATATAAAGCGCTGAAATTAAATATTCCTACCTTATGGTTTCAGTATGGAAACCGCAACAAGTTTAGATATTCAATGCGGTCGCCAATGTTGTGACATTCCCAAAGCAGGGACGCTGACGTTGATAGAATATTCCAGAAGTTAAATGTGACGAGATATTTCCTTTTATAAGCGTAGCGAGATTTACAGATTAATTATTGGGAAAAGGCAGACGTTCTAAACGCGTTTCCATAATTTTTAACAGTAAAATTTTCCTAGGCGCTATTACTTCCTTGTAAGAATATATTTATTTATAGGCAGTGGCAATAAAATCATACAAATTAAATATCCGATAGCAGTAGAAAGTAGTAACTGCAGTTAAAAAAATTTTAGTTGAAATTAGATGAAAATCGGTTCAATATATGTTTTTTTTTTTTTTTTTAAAATAGAGATGCGAACACGGAATACGTGTCACATCAATATTCTTACTATTTTCAAACTAAGCTAAACGCTTGTACTATGAAAATAGGACTAACTTGCTAGTCTGGAGTGAGGTTCGAACCCGCGACCTTTGGATCACGAGGCGAGGATATGTATCTATGTATACAGGGTTATTTGGGAAACATTAATAACCTCGCAGGACTATATTCTTGCCTTGATTATGAGTCGAAAATGTTCAAGTAGACATGGAGATATGCGACATCAAACTTTGCATTATTTTTTCAATATTTCTGACATATTTTTTGCAAAAAGTTGAACTTGCAGTACAGTAACTTATATCGAATATGAAAAATTCATACCCTTTAATACAAGTTAAATAAAATAATAATAATGATATATAACATAATAATAATATATAATAAATTTTTTTCAATCTTCAAACTTAATTTCAATGACAGTTCGAAAACCAATATGATTTCACTACTAAGATATCAGTTAAAATATTTTTTACTAGTTTTTATTAATTTCTATTGGTGAAAATCTGCTTGTATATGCTAAGAATTACCTTGAATATAAATTCACTAAAAATAGAGATTCACTGTTACATATGCATTACTGACATATTCAACATGACAGGTCATGGTAAAATTATTGATGGAACATATATTTCAGCTTGTCTATATAATTTTGTAAGCTGCCATAATCCCTCGATTGATATAGAAATAAAACACTTGTTTTTAAGTTCTACCTCTTTACTTAAAAAAAATGTTTTTTTTTTCATATGTGCGATTATGGAGTTCTATAAAATTATCTCTGAAACGATAAATTTCCCATGATTAATGCATAATTTAGGTGCTACCTCTTTACAATTTTACGATTCATAGTATTCCAGGAAAGGAAATTTTTTGAATTCAAACAAATTTAAGAAAATTAAATTTCCTTCACTTTTCACAGTATCTTCAGTAGTTTTTTTCGAAACTCAGTTATCTCAACAGGATGAAAGAGGATTAAGTCCGACGGCCGTGCGAATCTTCAGCTGCAGTCCAAACGAAAATTCTAAGGGCGTATCTAAACCAAGAAAGAATCGCTGTGTTCGCAATCCGTTCTTGATAAATCTGAGAAACTTTTCAGCTGCAAACAACTTCGAAGCATTTTATCAATTCCGACGAAACTTGATTCAACATAAAGACTATATAAATAAAAATGCAACCTGCGAATGTTGGATTTTTTATTGGAAATTTTGACACTACGTTGCATTCAAATACGCGCGAGTTTACCCATACCTATAAAAGTCAATATCTGTCTGTGTGTTCTCTATACAAATGTACACCGTTTGTCCGATCTGATTCAAATTTCGCATTGTATTTTAAGTGCTAGGATATTGTATTTTAAGAGGCGCGACTGTGACACGTGTCATTTGTGATTTTTTTGATGACGTCAAAAAGGCGAGATCAGAATCCGCAGAGATGACGTAATTATTAGGGAGGAAATAAAAAGCATATGGCCCAACCGAGCTCGGGGTCCTGGTGATAAACGACCCGCGCCGTGGCTCTCGCCTCTCGCTCGCCCAAACAAAAACACTGAATGGTTTATGTCTCCGAGACGGGCCGCCATGTTGTTTTGAGTGCTGAAAAGAGCGGGTGATTATTTGTAAGATAAATATCGATGTAGCGACATTTTTATTTTTTGCTCGATAATATTTAAAATGCTATATAAATAATGTTATTCATATCTCCGCTGTTAGGAATTCTAATGATATTAAGAGGTGACAAAAATGAAACAATTTTCCTACGCAATAATCACGATTTGATAGGTCTGCACTTCAGTGGAAAGTAAAGATATTAAAAAAAAAAAAAATTTTCTATTTACATTTTCATGGGATGTTTTCGTGTGCACCCAAACGTTAACCAGCGGCTAAACAACAAGCGTGGTAAACTAGTCGGGTAAACAGTTGTCTCTCTCTTTTACAAAAATCTCCCTTTGTTTTACACATTGATTTCTTGAACCTGATCCAATAAGATAAGAGGTAGAAGAAGAAGAAGACAATACTCCTCTCTCACACGTCGAACGAAGAGTTTGCAATGTTGCAATAAAATGATACACTTATGTGATTCTAATATTTGCTCGGTTGGCAAATTGATTCTATGTATTATTACTATTTGTATTATTATTATTATTATTTCAATTCAATTTATTTTGAAATATAATTCATTATAAATATTATACTACCCAAAACTGCTACAAAAATGTCACATTATCTTACACAATGATTTCTTGAATTTAGTACAGGACGTACTACATCCGATATAAAACTTGGCTGACTAAGAAATGCTCCAAGCTGAGGGCAGGCAACCATATATTCTTAAGACATGGATTATTAGGACTATCGAATGGCGTTTATTTCATACTGGTACTCGATGACGTAATTTTGCCTACTTTTCACCACTCTAAAATCTAGCCGATTCTAGAAAATGCCAAGGTAGAAGGTAGCAAGCCTGTTTTTTTTTTTGTTGTACTTGATAGAGGGCATCGAATGAGCCGGGTCTCAACTCGGTGACGTCATTAATTATCGATTACATAAAACGCTCCAGGATGATCCCAGGCAACCTTGTTTTATTTGGTGCCTATCCTATAGGGCACCACCACATACAAGTCCCGTCCTGGTACTATATGACGTAGGGTTGACGACGGTCAACTCCTAGACTATTATTGGATATTGATTTGTTCAAGTGTAACCAAGCAAGATTAAAAAAAAAATTTAAGGCAGAATTCTTTTCTGCTTACTAATTAAGTCTTTTTCTTTTGTTTAAATTTTTTATTCTTTCTTTTTGTATTATTCTTAACATGTCTATGTATATTTCATAATATATTTATCATTATTAACATATTTCTAAAAATGGAGACTGGATGGAGAGAAAAAATGAATCAATGTTATGTTAATATTTTTTGCTTTTTTGTTGTGCTGTTAGTCTTCCGTAAATAAATAAATAAATGCTAATCGATTACCAGTATCTAGAAAGTGCCCAACCAATTCTGACTTTCCTGGGTGGCTGAGTTTGCACGCTTGTTTGTTCTTGTCAATCAATGTCAAAAAACGATAAAGTGTAAATACAAAAATTAGAAGCGAATTTAGACATGTAGATAGATAAAGATGCTAAACATAAAATATTTAAAGTTGGTTTTGAAAGAATTGAAGGTGCCTTTCGATATATCACCACCGGAATAACCAGGACAATCATGTTACAAGCTTCAACAATCTTCCAGGGTTAATAAAACATATATAAATGTGGAGAAAGCTGGAGTATATTGTCTTGTTCCTTGTCACGGTACAGTTCTTACTCGTCCGATAACTGGGAATGTATGTCTATGAATATTTTGCGTTGGCACGATATAGTTATTTCGACATTTATCAGCTGTCTGCCCTTCGCAGTAAATAGATTTCGCGGAGGATGGCAATGACGGGGAGTGACGCTTAGTCTACCGTTGTTCTTGAATATTACATAAAATGGAGTAAATAAGTAAATAACCGCAGAAAGGAACATATATTACTTACTTACAACAAGATTATAGCGTATAGGTAAGTTTCGTTGAAGGGATAGAGCACAAAAAAACGAAGATTGCGAATGCCAGATCTATTTTCTTTCCCGCTTGCTCGCAATATTTTTTTTAATTACATAACAGACTGCTCCATTTACTATGCAAGTTGTAAGTTGGAGTGCGGCGATGCTTTTAATGCTATCATTGAATACATCGACATGATCGCTCAGTTCATTTAGGAGTTGCACACTACGCGATATGGTGTGCTTATTCATTACATCCGTTCTGCATTTTGGAATACATGAAATAGCGCGTGACCTCGATTTCGGAAATAGTTATATTACACTCCACCTACATACATCGAGAAACTTATAGTTAGCTCCGGAAAATTCCGTGGGAAGAGTCGGATTTCTTCCATTCCATACAAATCGGTGAAGGAATGTGGTTTTCGTATTTCTGTTCCACATAAAGGTGATGACAGTATACTTTATTGTAAAAGGATAAAAAATACTCTTAAATAAATGTGATAATCGAATTTCCATGAGCTTAAATATTGCAGTCATCACAGTGGATCGGATGATGCTTCGGATTGCTAATTATAATCACTGGTAGTTGCGCTGGTGGCCTGGGCCTGTCTGATGAGGTGTCCATGTTGTTGTGTCAAATTCCGTATAGGCACCGCTAGATGCTTCCAAGTGTCTGCCTCGCCACAAAGGTAAGCCGACATGAGGGAGAATTCTCATTCACATATAATACGACCCTTTTGATTTTATCTGATATATCTTGTGGTGGATTACATCACACGGGCGGCATCTGGCGTCCGTAACGAGGAAACAACGTCAGGCGGCGACCACATTCCCGTCTCGCTCGCCCGACTACGAATACATGGAACACGCGTAACGCGCCGCGATGATACGAATTGTTACACATAGACGTTTAAACTCGCGCGTACAAATATGCACTAACCATACCGATCCGCGATCCCATAATCTCTTCAACTAACATATTTAGTATTAGCGCCCTTCAACTTACATTGTAATTTTATTGAATAAACTCCTTGTAAATTGTATACGCTACATTCTGTGCATCATTTAGTAGCAGCAAGATACCTCGCGGTGACCCTGCTATCGGAACCAAGCTGAGCTGTCAAAACATGATTACTGTAAAGAGTATTGTCAACTGTAGACGTCCTATGAAGGTACTAGTGAAGTCTATGTAATAAAAGTCCACATATTCTATATTATATTTAAAGTGTTATTATTCAATAAAGACACCCTAAACATTACATGGTGTCAGAAGTGGGATACGAACCCACGCCCTCAAAGAGGAGATGAAGGACAGGTGGAGGAATCAACAAATTATATGACGAGATATGGTAGAATTGTAAAACCACCAGAGAGGTATGCTTAATAGTTACTATGATTTTTAATTTTTTGTTGATTTGCATTGTCTTATTTTGAAAAGTCTTATTGAAAAGAGTTGCTTATGTATTATATGTATATGTATATCTTAAGAAGGGGGATGTCACATCACTAACTGATTGGTTGGGCACATCCCTACACAATCCATAGAGAGATGGAGAAAAAGAGTATTGTCAACTGTCGACGTCCTATGAAGGATCTAGTGAAGTCTATGTAATAAAAGTCCACATTTTCTATATTATATTTAAAGTGTTATTATTCAATAAAGACACCCTAAAATTACAAGTACCATCAGTTAGTTACACTAGAAACACTGGTTGCAGTTTCAAAGTGCAAACGATATTGTTATCCCTGTGGACTTGGAGTCAGGACCGCTAGGTGTGGTACCGGAGTAACCCCCGGTCCAGGCCACTGTGACACAACAAATTTCACATAATCTCGTAACCTTATTCTTTCTTTTAAGAGACCCACTCAATATCTTCTTCTTCATGTACCCTGTCGGGTCCCCCCGACGTCGGCGATCATCTGGGAGAAAGTTTCCCTGTCCAGGGCAGTGCGGAACAGCTCTTCCACGCTTCTTATCCCGGTCCACTCTCGGATGTTTTGAAGCCAGGAATGCCGCCTCCTTCCGACCTCTCTGTGACCCTCAATCTTTCCCTTCATGACAAGCTGAAGGATGATGTATTTTTCGCCTCTCAAAATATGAAATTTTACGGAGTTTTATTATGTTAAGTAACTGTCTGTTTGTATTTGCTCTACGTAAAACTTCAACATTACTAGTCATGTCAGTCCAAGATATCCTTAACATTTTACGATGTATCCACATTTCGAACACCTCTAGGCGATTTAGAGTAGTCACCTTCAGCGTTCATGCTTCAACACCGTAAAGTAGAACTGATCATACATAGCATTTGATCAATCTCTGTCTGAGCTTCAAGTTTAAGTCGTCATTACAGAGTAGACTTTTCATCTTATTAAAAGATGCACGGTCTGTCTCTATTCTGCATTTGATCTCCGTATCAGGGTCCAGATCGTCAGTAATAATACCATAATACCCAAATACTTAAACTGTTTTACTCTCTCAATGTTGACACCCTTCAATTGAAGGCACAATTGAATATGCTCTGATTAAAACTTATAAATATTGTTGGAGCACCTCACGTGCTCAGGATTGCGGACTTTCAGCGCTCCCCGGGAGCCACCTCGGAGCTGACTGCACAAGAAAGCTTTCAAGAAGGGGACTCGGTCGCATTAAAAATTCAAGGACCTCTGTAACTTTTTATGCTCAGAGGGTGGACACGCGAGGGATAACCACCCCGGGCAGCAAGATCCCGCATAGTATAATCACGAAGGTACAGTACAGTAGGGGGATGTGAGAAACAGAAGTTTATTCATTTTTCTGTTCCCAAGAATCTTTTGTATTATAATTTTATTTATTTATTTTTAACATCACGTTGTACTAGGCGGACGGAGTATGGCGTTAAAAATGACGTTTTTTTACTTAATATATTTTTGACAGCGAGTTGAGTTTGTGAGAATATTGCTATCTATCGTAGCGTAGCGTCTTCGCAGCGTTGGTGACACGTTGATACATAGATAATTATGACTCTTTAACTTTTTATACCACATTACACAGCTGGTATCGTTAGTGACAGACATTGTTACATAGAAAATCACTATTTTGATAAAATAAAACAATTTTATTATTTCATTTATAATATTTAAATACTTTCTTGCGATGGGAGAAAATAACCAATATCATTAGGATGCTGACTTATTCCAAAAAACTTTCGGGTTCGTAATGTATTTTTATGCCAGACAAAATAAGAGAATCTATAGCTAAACTGAGTTTCTTATGAAGTACTGGAATATTGTATTTTTATTAATTTTTTTTATGGTTTTTGTGTTTAATTTGTAGAACTCCATATTTATTTTTAGCGAAATTTAAAATAATTTTAATTTTAATAAATATTATTATTAAGTTTTGCGGGTTAATTACTTTTAAGTGTTACAGCTATTTTGGCTTGTAAGGCCATTATCAAACAGGCCATTATCAACTGTTTGATAGTGGCCTTACAAGTCGAAACAGCTGTAACACTTAAAAACAATTAACCCGCAGTACTTAATAATAATATTTATTAAAATTTTATTTATTTTAAATTTCGCTAAATAAAAAAATAAAAAAATGGATTATTGGATATTTTCCATACTTTTGGAAACATAAGTCAACAATTTAAATTTTAAATTAGTGTAGGTCTACATTTATTATGGAAATCACCATTGAGGTAAAATTTTTAATCGTCCTTTATTGATCATTTTATTAGGTAAAAGATATTATAAATAAATAAATTATGATAACTATCCACATCATAAGAAATAATCATTATTTTCATTCATGTACCATTAAACTTATCCATAGCTTCGCACGTAAAGGTAATAGAATGAATAATTTTTAATGTTTAGAAATTGAAAGGAATTTAAACTCAAGTATAATTTTGCTTAACAATATTACTTTCAATAACTCTTCTATATTCTTTCTTTCAATATTCCCATTACAACCACCTGTACACCAATAACTTCAGCATTTTTTTGTCAGTACCTAATCAATTATATATTTATTTTTCCAATTTATATAAAACTTCTTTTTTTGAAATTGGTCGGTTTAATACTGCACTTGTCAAGAGATATTGTTACTTAAAACTAAAGTGGTTAAAATAAATATTTTATTTTATTCACCTATAGGTAACGCTGTTAATGTTTTTTGCCCTATTTTATGATCATCATGAATAACTCCTTGGTTAATGCCAAATCCATCAATCATATCATGGTGGTCTGCTGCGACTCTAGCTCCTCAAGTATGCGAACCAACTAATCGCCGCTTGAGGCGAACATCAACATCGATGACGATGTACTGGCCATCCGCGAGCTAAGATTTCGGTCGCGTCGGTAATACCATTTTTTCTCCGACCGCCGTAGCCTACGCCACGTTACCTATTGTACTCCGTAATCCATTATTGTAAGCGTTTTCATCAATAGATCGACCGTTGTTAAATCGTGAATATTTCTTGCCATCATCTATACTTATACGCCTTGCTTTAGCTTATCACATACATCTACACAGTAATCTAGAGCTTATTCAAACAATTCTCATAGTTAAGCATCACTCGTACCAGGAGATCAAGTCTCTAGCAGATGGGCATGATCGTCGATAATAGAAACAAGCACCTTCAAAATCTTCTGTGTATAGTTTTCTGGAATATTCTACCTCTGACCTCTCTGGCCGACGTTTCGGATATCATTACAGGGTCCATCATCAGGGCTGATATGATGATCTCTGGTGAAACGTCGGCCAGAAAGGTCACATATACAAGGCAAAATTTCCCAGAATAGACAGAAGATTCTGAACGGCCGTTTTTTTCAATATTTTTAAGCACCTTCAGCACTACTCATCCAGGAAGATGAATAGGGACTTCTACAAACCAAAAAAGTCAATTAAACAATGCAAACCTCATCTGTTAAAATATTATATCGCATGTCTGTATTACTCTTAAGGGCGGAAATCTACTTTACAAATTAAAATATATCGCTATTTTTTGCATAAATCAATAGGACTAAATGCTCTCAGAGAATAAACTCCTTTAGTTATACAGCGAAATTCTAAATATTTCTCTAGTTGTACCTTGGAAAGTGGATATTTGTTAGGCAGGAATGGGAGCACGCGTTGAGAGCTCCTAATGATATTATTTTATTAAGCAGATGTCAGTGTCTATGTACAAATAATCTCTTTACGTGTTTATATGTGTAAATGTAACAAACACATTAGATTTCTGCGAAGGGATTTTTGAAAGGAAAACCAGCTGCTCAGGCTTCAGCAAAAAAGACAGACTGACCGATGTTCTTAAAAGATTTACAAATAATGGCTTAGCAATAAGACAAAATGTTGATTTCGTATATCAAAAATGTAATGATGGCAAAATTTAATTACGATTTTTGTACAAATAAACAGCCGAGTCATGAAAATTATCCGATGAAATCTAGTGCGAGAAGTGCAAAGGTGAGCCCAGAAGCGAAAAAGAAAGTTTCGAACATTATTCTTCACATATTACATCACATATTGGAAAACCTCTTTCTCCTAAATGCCTGTCAAAAAATTAATTTCTAACAAAATGTTTATGCGGATACCGGCGAAATTCTAACGAGGGTTTTAATTCTATGTTTTGGATTGCGGTTTACATTGCGTTTAAATTACCGCTTTTATTGCTGCAGTTGTATAAAATGAAAGATATACTAACACAAACAAGTAGTTTAGTGGCTGCGAACACACATTCGTCCACAATGCAAAATATTTTCTGATAGGTAAAATAAACAGTAAGTTATGGGTTATGGACATAGGAATGCAGCGCAAAAGAGACATCTACAACTTGTAGACATAAAATCAATTCAAAGAATTTTATGGATGGAAGTTGTCAATAAATATTACTTTTTGTACTTACCACTTCAAATGCGTTTTTCTCGAAAATTCTTTTTTCAAATTGGTGGGAAAGATATAGAGACAACTATTGGACTGATCGATTCCGTCTAAGGTTTTTAGTTAAATAATTATCAACCATTGTATGTGAACTAAAAAAATAGTTTAAACCATTTTTTTGAATAGGTTAAATCTTTGGGAAAAAAATCGTGACTTTTTTAAATCCCATTATTTTTATAAGTTTTCTTATTTGTTTTAGTTCTTTGACCATATTATCAAACTTACTTATTTACCATCACGCAGTTTCTCCGTAGGGATAGGCAAAGCCACATTCATATATCTTCGCATGCAGACTCACCGTTGTTGAGGCTTCTAATGGGACCATCTTCCAGTATCTTGTTAATTTGGTCAGGCCACGTCTTCCGCGGTCGCCCTCTCTTTCTGGCACCACCAACACTTGCATAATATATCTTTCTTATCATTCTTTCCGCATTCATTCACTCAATATGCCCAAACCATCTGGGCGACCCATTTTTAATTTTATTAATTATGCTATGCCAATTATTAATGTAATCAGCTTTACATTCATTCCTAATATCTTCATTCTTTACTCTATCATAAATGAATTCGCCATAAATACGTCTGAGGGATCTAATCTCCACTGCATTCAATCTACTTTCATTCCTCTTCTGCCAGCTCCAGGCTTCACTTCCATACATCTTATACATATACATTCCACTTCCTTACATATTATCATATATCTACATGTTATAAATGGATTTCCCCTTATGGGAAGAACTGTTCCTTTCAGAAATATAGTTTGACAAATAAACATGTGAACCTAGTACAAAATTAAGTTATAATATGTTAAATGGCGCCTAGCACGATTGCTTTTAAGTTTTAATTAAAAATTAGAAAACTCTCATAGTAGATCTGTAATTAACTCAACATATTATTACCTTTGAAAATGAATTAAATTGGTTACATTTAAAACATTAAAAATCTCCTTTTCTGCCTAAATTTACCCAGGCGTAATCTCCCGACCCCGTAATTTAGATCCTGGAATAGGGGAAGCCCCGCAAACGGTTCACACTTCCCGAAATTCCGCGCCGTCTACCATCGAACCAATCAGAGTGTTCCACTGTGTGACTGGCAATTCGTCAACCCTATTCAGTGTGCTGTGGAAAAAATTGCCAGAATTCCAGCGAACGTATCAGAGGCTCTGCCTTTGTGGAATTTTAATTCTGGCCCATTTCGGTGTGAATATCCATGAATTTTCACGGGAATTTTTCGTGGACAGGTAAAAGGCTTTGCCGAAGGTAAAATATCAAAATTTTATATTTTTTCAAATTATTTTTCAGCTCGTGGAAAAATGGAATGTCAAGGGTGGTGACAATAATTTAAAATAACTGCCTAATGAAGGCACTCTTGTTTCAATTTTAAATCGACCAATCAAGTAAATACATAGAAATTATTTTTTGTAGGTAAAGTAGTTTTTATCCTCCCTAGTGAGAGTGATCCAATGGCAGAGGGTTTGATCCTCAACTCTGGAGACCAGAACTACCTAATTAATTAATTAGCTTTGTTACCATTACGCCGTTAGCCCGAGGGAGTAGGCAGATATGCCTCTTCTGTCCTGACTCACGACAGCACACAATTGCACATTATGCGCTTTGAAGTACCTATTTGAAACGTGGATAGCATTATTTTTTTTTTTTTCATGTAATCATAATTATTCATATTAACAAAAAGAAAATACTGTGCATAAAACCCTTATTTATTGAATTATCAACGTGTTTCGGGATCAATGGTCCCTTCATGTTATTCAATGTTGTTTTGCAGTTATTGAAGAAGCAAAGTGTAGTGATTTTATATCAACTGTTTTCTTTTTATTAATATTGTCACAAAATGGTAGAATGAGAATAAATTATTGAAATTTCTCAAAACGTCCGGGTTATCTTAAAATTCTCGAAACATTGCGACGCGAGATTAATCAATAAAAGTATGGCCGGCTACGGTACAACAATCACTGAATTATGTTTGAAAAGTGCAACACAGAATTGCGGCATTCCCACCGATAAACCGTAACAAGCGCAGTGTGGCCAGCGCGTACTTAATCGAGTGACAGATATTGGGCGAAGTACCTTCCGACGAGCAAGAAGTTTTTCTAGTGTAAAATCGAACGGAACATTGTCAAGAGTGAACGAAGCTATAGAAACATTGTAATTAGTGCGAATTAAGAAACAGCGTCATAATATGTGTGTGAAATATTCTAGAAACATTAGGTGACTAGAAATTTAAGAACATTGCTCCGATTTAATTCGTGTCCAGTGACTTTTGTTAGTATTTCATTTATATTCCACAATCACGTCCCATGATAATATAAATAATTTCCCTACAAAGTAATATTGCTGTTGCTGAAGAATTTAATAATTATTCACTTAACTTTTATACAACCTTCAGGTATTTTGTTAAATACCTGGAAATTGGTACACGTCTGGCTTTAGAAATTTATCGGTGGCATATTTAGTAGCAGGCTGCAGCGCGACACAACTTCTCCTCCCCTTCTGGCTGAAGGGTAGGATTATGATTGATTGAAGAGGTGGTGAAGCACGATGCAAAGCTAAGCTGTGTGTAAGGAAAAATTACACTACATTATGTTTTAAAATAAAGTCTCGGTAATTTAATTTAATTATTAATGCGCTTTCATGAACCATTCAGGTTATTTGTTGAGAAAATTATGAACTATTTTGTTTTTTAATATAACTTTTCAGTTCCTAGTATATATTTTTTCTAATACCAAGTGAATCAATGACTATTTTTTTCGCTTCAACTGAAACGAAACACATCTTAAAAAAACCCTGGCTTTAGGAAATAGATATATTGTGAACTCCTAGGAATCGAAGCCGGACCCGTCCAGTGCACTCGAGAATCATTATATCTACATACTGTTTTGATAAGCGTTTTTAGTAGTTAGATTTAAGTATATCTGGCATTTTATTTGATTTCGAAAAAATGCGTGATGAAAATATAAATTTGGAAGAGGTTTGGCATTAAAACAATACGCTTGCCAGACGAGTTGGCGAGTTTTTAAATAAGCCGCCCTTAACTTAGGGAACAGACGCTGTTTGTAACCGCCCGTTATGGGTCAGTCGCTAATGCCTGTTGGTCTGCGAGAGGTATTTTATTTTCCTCCTATCCTCCATATCTGGCGAGCTTTCCCCTATCGCCATCCAGGGACGCATCTCCTAGCGGTTAGAGGCTCTGCCAAAGATAAATATGGAAGAGGACTACATCCAGCAGTGGAGAGATGAAGACTGAAGAAGAAAAAGAAGAAGAATAATATAAAAAAAATATGTTTTACCTGCAATCTTTTTATGTCCTTTCTCCACGCATAATTCTGGAAGCATGCGTTGAGAAAGCATTTAAATAGTAGTCAGTGTATTACTTCATCTGTCGATGACAGATTGAGTTTCTCTCGAAACTTGTATAGTAAAATATAAATACATTACTTTACTCAAAGTAAGACTAACAATTTTAGTGTACTTTGCCTAATTTAATCATCTTCATGAATAGTCTCTGGAATATTAAAGCTAAATCCATTAATAAAATAGTTCACTGTCCTATATTCAAACAAAATAAGGTGTGTATGTTAACAATGCACATAAGCAAAACAAAAACGCTCAGTGTTTTTATTTTGATCGTTTTTCAACGAGAGTTTTTTTGTACATCATTAATGGATTTGGTTTTCACAGTGTAGAAACCATTCACGATGATCGTTAAATAACATAAACGTTTGATTAATTAAGTCAGTTTGATACTTTAACTGTCGATGAGAGACTATGTTTCTCTCAAAACTAAATTAGAAAAATGTACAAGAGATTATTAAACTCACGTAGAGTTAACAAGTTTTATATTATTTAATGAGAACTTTAAATTTTCAATTAAGTCCTGTGTGCGGATACTATAAACTTTAAAATAAAATCAAATAAAACTACAAAACGGTCTAGAGTGTATGAATAATCCTTTATTAAGGGACTTTTTTCTTAAATCTAATTAATCGTGACACGTGGTACCCGAGCGGTGTTGCCATCTTGCAAGGCTCGGCCCGGTCAGAGGAAGCGGGGTGGGTTTGGGGGGTTGGCGATAAACAAGCGGCGTCTCGGGGGAGTGCTTACCCCTTCGCCCCCGGTCTGCGGGCGGCAGCGGGTTAATTAGCCACCTGCGTACTAATAACTTCCTGAAGGATATCTAAACTATACAATGGAGACAACAGAGGCGACCCAGATATTACCGAGCCGCCTTTGTGTGACGAGCTTCTTTAAATATTGTGAAAATTGTGTTGAGAATAAGTCCTAGAACGGGCGCGCATGCAGGATGTACTATATGCTATGAAAAATTGTGTTATTTCGAGAAATTTAGTTATTTCCTCGCAATTTCTAACTCTTAAATTCTACTAACACCAAAGTTCTTGATAACAATTTCACAAACAGATATACCATATACTATAGATTTACGAAATACCATTTACGAAATGCCATACAGTAAATAGAGACCCATTGCATTCCTAGTACTGTTTTATGAGCGAAAGCTCCCACAAGGAGGACAAAACAGAAACAAACAAAAGGCGGAGTTCAGTTCCAAGCGCCACAGGTCCATAGTCTCAAAAGAAATTACCCAGGAAGTTCCCAGCGCGACACCCACGTCCTGCCATACTCCCGGAAGAGTCCAAGATTCCTATCTCCGTACGGACCTGTGCCTCACTCCCCCCATTCCTTCAAAAATAACCTCTCTCGCGTCTTATATGATTACACATAACCAGAGAATGTGCTCTGGCGTCTGTGCTACACGATTGCAGGTGCACCAGAGTGACACAACAAGTCCCAAGTAATGCAGTTTGCTCCAAAACTCGCCGTGTCCCGATACCAGCTGCATTGTGTAATGATCAAACACCAAACAGGGAGGACCCTCTCTACTTTTCTCTCTCATGGCGACTCTTGGGAGGAAGGAATAAGTCCACCTCCCCAGAGGCGCCGTGTCCCATCTCTCTTGCTATCTATTAAGTATAACCGTTCTTACTGGTAATTGGCGTCAGAAGGACTGAACATCACCTCAAAAAACGGGGATTTCCATTTGAACCACACCGGACCGTGAGAGCCAACAGCGGAATCCGTTGGACTCTATTTAATGCGGATAAGATAACTATAGTTTCCCGGCGGCGAGCCCACACACCAGCGGCGTACGCGATTTGACTCACATACGTCACGCAGTATATTAGATGCACCGCTGGGGAACGTAGGCCTCATCCCCATACGCCAAGAAAAAACTCACAGCTTTCTCCGAGATCACTTTCATGTGAGCAAGAAAGAATCCCGATGAGTCCATCCATACTCCCAGATACTTATCAACCCGTTCAAACTCTTTTTTTTTTTAGTATCGGATTCCTTGAATACGGCAACGCATCGTCGTAGCCACTATCTCTTGAGGAGCAAGTTTTTGATTGATTTCTGTCAACCCATGCACACAAAAGCTCTGTAGACCGATTACTTTGACGCTCAATTTTGCTTTGACTTTTTACGGATACAAATAGCGGCGCGTCATTTGCATAAGCAACCAGTTCACACCCCGCGGGCAACGGTAACATAAGTATATCGTTGAAATATGTTTTCCTGATGATGGTAACCCTCCAAAGCTCTGGGTTGCATCACGGCTATTGAAGTAACTCTTCAATAAATTAAAAAGGTACCCCGGGCACTGCCTGTCCTTAAGCTTGGTGAGAATAATGTCCCACAAGCATTGTTGAAAGCTCCATATAAGTCAAAAAAACCTCCAATGTGTACTTCTCTTGACAGCGTTTCAAACACCTTCTCGAATCAAAAAGGAGTGTAAGACAGGGGGTGGCCTCTCTTCCTTGCTGTGGGGAAAGTCTCTACTCTCATTTACGTACTCATCAAATTTATAGGTTCATTCTTTTCAAATCTTCAAACTTGTTTTATAATTACACCAGTCGGTCTGTCTATACCCGGAGATTTGGTAGCACCGATAGATCTAGTGACATTATCAACAACTGCGACCGTTACCTCCACGTGATCTCCACGTTCATGCAACATGAGGCCAGTGTGGACCTTGGGCATCACATGGATAAGCCTGCGAAGTTCAGACTCCCCCTCGAGAAACTGAACTAGTTTATCTAGGATTTCCTCAAGAGTGGCGTGAACGTCAATACTAATGTTGTATCCTAGAATAATCCTGGAGAAACCTGGGTAGGTCCCTTACCGCCACCCCCAATGAGTCCCATTACCTTCTAGGGATCGACCGTTCCCTATCTCCGTAACCCAGTTTCGCCACAAGTCACGTTTAGCCGTTCGAATTGCTAACTGGTAGGTCGCGCGTGCGGTTCTGAATTCATCACTTCGGGTTTGTGCATGGAACGTTGCTGATTCCACGGTACTATGCCTAACTGCACCCTGTATTTAGCATGGCCTTAACGTTAAATTGACCGTAATCGTGAGCCCACTAAGCTGCTTTAGTCGGTCTGCCTGGCCGAGTTGGCCCCAGGATAATTCCGCCGCCCTTACGACTTCTTTATTGAGCCAGTCACCTACTAGGGTTGGTTCATTCACAGTTCTTTCGAAAACCTTACATTGTTCATCTTTCTGAGTTTCTCTTAGCCCTTTCTAGTCTACATTTTTCGTCTTAAAATGACTAAAATGCCTTGTTAATACGTACTGATAATTAATTATCGATATTTTACGTATTTTTTATGTTTTTTCTGAGCATTGGTATTTCTGTACTAGCCGGTTTAGAGTCAGTGTGTTGTCACCACACTATATGTATACAATACATGAGAGTACGGTTGAGCAATGAATATTTATTTTCCATGTTGTGGAACTGCCATTAAACGAATGAATTCGATTTCCCGCGGAGATAAATGCACCTGGTTTTGAGAGTCGATTTGGCCAATACGGACCGGCTATTAATCAGTGCAGTTGAGTGCAATTCAGCATTGCGCGGGTGCAGTGCGCTAATCGAGTGGGACGAGTAACGCAATCGATATTTGCTCGTCAAAGTTTATATTTACTCTGAAATAAATTGCGCGTCATTTCATAATTGATTAATTAAAAGTATCATAGACCAAAATGTTGCTTTGAATCGTAAACATCATTGGGTGGTTCCAAAAAGGTACCCTTTTTTATATAACTTACATTTTTAAGGTTGTTTACTAGGTTGGAAATATTAATATTTCAGGAAAGGTTATTAAGTCGTGGAAAGAAAGAGCGTTCAGTTGTAGGTTGATATTTTTTTCTCACGTGCTTCCATGTCTGCACACGTTTTCAACGTGTGCAGACTTGGAAGCAGCACCGGACTGACCGATTGCCCGACCGACTGGGTAAAGCAAATTCAAACGAAACAGTTTATATAGCCCCCGTTTCTTTCTTCTTTCCCTTCCAGTCGGGAACCTTATCGCTGATCGATTGAAATAATTGGACAATGGACTGGTGATGAAATGCGTACATTGCGCTTGAAGTAAAAATTGGATAATGGAAATTCACCCACTAAACCCCCACATTTTCAAAGTCTCTTAAATATATTAAATGGTTTTTTCGATGAACTTTGGAAGCCTGGATTTTTCAAGCTGTTGACAAAATTAGTGTAAATGATTTTTAGTGTAAGTCCAAATATACTCGGGAAGTTTTTCAGTATTTATTGTAAGTATCGCGATGCATGTGGTGTAATGCAACGGGTGTGGTGCAAGCAAAAAAAGACAAAGTAGTAAGAATAGACATCCACGGATCGTATATTCACTCAATTTATTTATAGGATTCAAGATTTCCATTTCTAATTAATTAAAACGAAAGTCATGAGTTAGTGGAGCAACAAAGCTTTAGGCGTGTTAATAACTCTACGGTCAAATGGATTACAGCGTCAGTTGGATCTTCACTGCTGCCGAATTCTCAACCTGTATTTGGTTAATCCGAGCAGTTAATCCCCCAGACCATTTGAGCATCTTCATTTCACTGGTATGGAGTTTTAGCTCGTGAACCTTTTTTACAGTCCAGCATTCTGAGCTGTAGATCATTGCAGGTCTGACTGCAGTTTTGTATACAAATTTAGATTTTTTTGGTTACATGGTTACATGAGAATTATTTTCATCAGAGCAAACTGTATGCTGTAATTCAACCCTATGCAGATTATGCACATAATAATGGGGTATTGTATTTCCGGCGTGATGAACATACACCGTGTGCACGCTTTAAGTCATCCAAAATAATTTGCGGTATTAAAACCGATCCTATCTTTTCGCATTATGTTTCCTTTCATTATCATTGGTTAATATTTTTGTCGTAAATGGCGCTGCCGCGGAAGCACAATAAATAAACAAATAAATTTAATATGTCGTGACCACTGTTACCCGAAAACCTGTTGTTGGAACAGCCCAGCGCTGTGTTATTTTTAGCAAACAAGCCTTGGAATAAACGAGAAAAAATAATGTCTCAGTACCACGAGAGCACAAATATTACGAGTGGAGCTGTACAGCGAGGCCGGCTCGTTAGCGACTTTCTGTAAATATTTGCGGCGAGGGGACAGGAGGAACAGATATTAAACGAAAAAATGTAATCATGCCCCGACTAAAAAATATTGCACAAATAACATTTTTTTTATTTATTTTTTACTATTTACTTTGAATTGAATTTGAATTAAACAAAGGGAACATCATTAATCAAGATATACTATGGATGTCTTTTTTACTCCCTTTATATTAACTCGTGGCGTCTGCTTGCTTGCTTGCTTGCCGGCTTGCCGTCGAAAAAATATTGGATCGATTTTTAACCATTTTCCCGTGATCCAATAGACCGTGACCAAGCGACCATGGAAGACGTGGCATGACCAGATTAACCAGATACTGGAAGATGGTCCTGTTAGAAGTCTGAACAACCGTCGAGCTTGCATGCGAAGATGTACGAATGTAGACGAAGCGAAAGTTGTATGTCAGGACAGAAGAGTATGGCGCTCTATCCTCTCTGCCTAACCCCTCGGGGAAACGGCGTGATGGTAAGTAAGTAAGTAAGCAATCGACCTGAAACTTTGCAAGCTTGTGGCGACGATCAAAAAGATCTATCAAATTTTTGTTAAAAAAATTAATATTTATAGTATAATTTTGGATTTTTCAAATTTTTAATGTTTTTTTCATACAAGTTATATGGATATTTCAACGCATATGGTAGACGCGAAACCCGAAAATGAGTATTGTAAAAACTTGGTTTTTATGGGTTACTTTTTAATACTTTTTTTATTTCTAACGATAGGTCGCAAGCCATATAAACATTCCATGTTGTAACAACAACCAGCCCTGATGATGGACCCTGTAATGGGATCCAAAACGTTGGCCAGAAAGATAGCAGAATCACAGTAGAATATCCCAGAAAATTCAAACCAGAAGAAAATGATTATCCCCCTGTGGAAAAAATCCGGTAAATGAGTTTTCAGAACATACACACACAAATATATTAAAAATGAAGTTTACTTTTAGTTTATTTATTTTACGAATGTTCTCAAATGTACTTTGTTCTTTGTGTTTGAAAACAAATATAACCGCATTGATTTTCCGCCGTTTTAGATACTTCTCCACAATAGTCAGTGTAGTAAAAATTTCTCAAATCTAACTTACTTTATATCACTTAATACTATTTTCCCACTGGGTTAGAAAAATAAGATAGAGCCCTGTATTTTTTCCCTTGAGACACGACTCTCATTTCATTCATATTCGAACATCATCGCATGCAAGCTCGTCGATTGTTAAGGCTTTCCCTTTCTTCTGGATACCTGAGACGTACACCGTTCCCAGTGTTCCAGGTTCTGGTTATACCGTCTCTTTAATATTTATCTTTCAGCTGAACGCAGTCAAACATCGACATTAACATGAAATACAGAAATGTGTACAAGAAGCCGCTTTTTGCAATTTTGATCACAGCTAAAAAAGTAAGCAACAGATCAATTACAGTTCTAATTTTCAATTCAATAACCAACCATTCGTCAGCTTTTGAATTGAGCATCTTTATGATTCGTACTTGATTGAAGGTGTTCGACAATTCATATTTATATTACTCGAACACTAATTTCAACAATTTTGATAGCAAAAGAAGAATAAGTTCAAAAACAGCGTTAAAGAAATATTATAGCAATAAAATTCAAGTAAACTATTTTAACCCACTTTCGAGCCTACCTATGCATATATCTGATATAAAATGAAATATCTATCGTGCGTACAGGGCGTGCGCGCAGAATTTTTATATCGCACAGATTCGATTTAGATATTGAAGTCGTACAAAAAGTAATAGTATTTTTTCATTCATATTCAAAATGTTTGAGTAGTTCCGCATTTACTTGATTCTTACACTCGTACGCGCGTGTCGCAGAGTCGCAAATGGATATTTCTATTGACGTGAGGCCGTAGATTGAATTCTGTTTGCAAAATGTATTTCAGATGAGGTTATTTTTTGTTACAGCTGAATTGAAATTTTTAGATTCGTCGCCATAAAGGCGATAGACATGAACATAATCTGGTAATTACTTAAAAAGTGTCACCAAATTATGTTTTTAATGATGAACGTTGATGTTGATGAAATAATATTTATACTAGCTGTAATCTGTCAATTTTTTTCGAATATTTATTCGAACTTTTTTCGATTTTTAAAAAAAAAAATTTTTTTCGAATTTTTTTTACGATTTTTTTTTAAAAATTAAATAAATTCGTAAAAAATCGTTAAAAATAATTTCGAAATACAAAATCGTAAAAAAATTATCATATTTTTTTTTTATAAAAATTTAGAAAAAAATATTTAAAAAAAAATAACCATAAAGAAGTTGCGGACGTTACACGAAGTAACAGGGACAGACAGATGAACGGACGGACAGACATTCAACGAAATTATTATAATTGCGATGAATATGCTTAATTTTTGTTGCTCTGTTGATCTAGCGAGTGCCGCGAACCTCTCGTCGCTTGTTATTGTGAAAATATACATTAGTATGGAAATACGTTTGCATATACACTTAGTATTTGTTTAATTACTCACGATGTAAGGTAAGTAATTTTGCTTGAAGGGGTGTTGCACGCTACTATACGAAACGCACACTTTTGTGTCAGTGACTTGCCGTTTTTTTTATTTCGGATAGCATAACATTCTTGATTCTGATAAATTAATAATCTAATGTGTAGGCGATGACTTCGTTAATTATGAATAAAATTATTGTTTTTTTTCAACTAAGAAAATTTAAAAAAAAAGTTTTAACAATTTTTTTGGCGTAAATAAGTCAACTTTTTTGAAAATTTTATTTTCAGAATACAATATTTTTTATAATTTTGCAATATTTCAATTTTTTTTAGTTCATGCAAGACAATATTAAAAAAACTTTACAAAAAAAATTTTTTTTTTTGTTATAGAGAAAAATTGGAGGTCTTAATATTCCCGCCATTTTACAATTGAGATTACGAGGCACAATATTTTTTTTTGTCAGAATCTAATCAATAAATTAATTTTAGCTCCACCTTATTCGTGTAAGAAAAATCTTCATTTAAATGTTGTCAGTATATAAATGTACTTCACCTTTTAATGAGAACTTATCATTGTTTAAGTTTTTCACCCTATTTAATGACAACCACCCTGTTTTTTTCATTTATTAATCATACATCAAAAATACCACTGTGACGTTTATGCGAAACGCTAGAACTAAAAACGCCCTATTCTTTCATTAGTACGATGTGAATGTAGGTCCCCCAAAATGCAGTCGGCCCCAAGTACCCCACTTGAAACCAGCGAAACGACGCCGTGTCGCGTCCATATATTTGCACGTGGATTTATGCGGTCCTGTTCAGATCACGAGTGCAGTATGTTTCCGGTTTCCGGTGTCATGGAAGGCTTTAAGGGTACAGTGAATCTGTCGTGTCCATCTCTCGCAGCATCATTCACCCAGCCGCGCCGTGTAGCGGGCGGCCCGCATCCCGCGGTGTGACCTACCCGCCGGCATACCCAACCTGCGATCCTGGATTGCGCTAATAATTAACCTTTAATTATTTAATTGATATAAATTAACTTTGTTACAACCACTTATTTATTGAAAAAAATTCAACATGTTTCGAAGCCAATGGTTTCTTCGTCAGGATAACAAAAATAAAATTTAAAAAGCGAAGTATAAAGATCAAAATATTAAAAAGTTATATATGGAAAATGATAATACAAAGTACCTACTTAATATATTTCATGTTAAGTAGGTACTTTGTATTATCATTTTCCATACATAACTTTTTAATATTTTGATCTATACTTCGCTTTTTAAATTTTATTTTTGTTATCCTGACGAAGAAACCATTGGCTTCGAAACATGTTGAATTTTTTTCAATAAATAAGTGGTTGTAACAAAGTAAATTTATATCAATTATAATTATGTTACCACAAAATCAATTTGCTATATTTGAAGAAGAAATTTTATTATTTATTTTTTGATGTGTAAAATCTTTCCTCTCGCTTTCCTGCAATGTGTGGCAGTGATTTCGTGTAAATGGACGGAAATGCGTAACAGGAAATAAGACGCCGGGGAAGCGCGCGCATTTTCATTTGACCAACAAAAAATTTTCTGTCCACCAAATTCATTAATATCATAGTACCTACACTGTTTTATCGACATGGTCAAAATTATTTACCTCCTTCCTGGGTTTCTATCCGTGGGATTGGTTTGCAGCAAAGCACATCTCCTTCACCTCTTCAGTTCTGTGTAGGAGGCACAATTCAAATGTCGGCACAGTTGCTCAAGATATTCACGGCGAGGACGCTTTCTGGCAATCGTTCCCTCTACCATTTCCTCCAGTAAAGTTTTGAGCAGATTTTCATGGCGTATAATATGCCTCATCCAATTTGCATGCCTTTTCAAGATAGTAATCATTATGTGCCTGGTTTCATCGAACCTGCTGAGAACCTTTTCATTCGTAATATGGTATCTCCAGGAAATTCCTGGGGCACGTCTGTAGCTCCACATCTCTAAGGCACAGTGGTGAAAAATTAATTATTTTTTTAACGACCAAATTCTTCAATATTTTTTAAGGACTGCACAGTGCGGAAAAATTCAATAAATAAGAAATACACATATATTTTCTTTACTTGTATTTACTAATTAATAAATATATAGCTAGTTTTTGGCTTTTTTCAATTTTGAGGTAAATTCTGTCTCTGCTCAATTGATATATTTAATTGTGAGATGTCAAATTATACACATCATGTGCGACTACTGTAAGGCTCGCTCGCGTTTTTTTTTAATAGAGATGCGAACAAGGAATACGTGTCGCATCAATATACTTTTTTAAAAATAAGCTAAACGCTTGTGCTGCGAAAATAGGACTAACTTGCTGGTGTCCTGGAATGGGGCTCGAACCACCGACCATCACATCGCTGGGCGAGCGTCATGACCACTACACCGACAAGCTACTCTAAATGTATTGCACAAAATTTATTGTCAGGAGATGGTAGAAGCGGAAAGGATTTGCGGTAATCGAGGATTTTACAGCACTTTATATATTTAACAGTAAATTCGAAATTACCACTAAAGTCTTAGATTATCTACTAGATTCTGGAAACATCGCAAAACGGCATTATCTTTATAAGAGATGATAAAAAACTCTGTTACCCCAGGACTACACTCATTAGGGAATGAACATACGGAGGAAGCTGACATTTTTGCTGATAACATAACTGTGTATAGGACAAATTTGATACAATTTTTTAACATCTCAATTAAATGGTAAAGGATAATATTTTTTTCTTTTTCTCCTTACTACTTTAACTTCTCTTTTTAATTTACAAAAATCTATAAGATGTACTTGAATCTTTTTAACTGCAATCTATTTCTTCTTCTTCTTACTACTTACAATATTTTTCTTCTTACTACTTAAACTTCTCTTTTAAATTTACACAAATCTATAAGATGTACTTAAATCTTTTTAACTGCAATCTAAATTTACACAAATCTATTAAATGTACTTGAACCTTTTAATTGTATATCTGTCTTATGTTATTTTTTAAAATTTATATTTTGTATGTTTTGTAAAAGCCCGTAAGGGCGTTAAGTAAATAAATAAATAAATATAAATATGGAAATAACCTGCAGAAATCTGGTAAGTGGCATCTCTCATATCTAGAGAATTATTTCGAGTTCAATTTTTCCCTGTAGAAAACCAGAAACAGAGTAAAGAAAACCAGGAAATTGCTCTAACAACTCCAGCGAAACGTCGAGATTGGAATCTTTCTGTTTATTTCCGTTTTATTTCAGTACCTAAAAATGTCATACAACCGTAATACAAACTTTAAATCCTTAATGTTGTTTCTTATGCCACGTTGATGACATTTGAACCGAAAATCAAAACCTACCTAAAGCTGTTCACTATTTTTTGGCAAATTACAATAAAACTGTTTTACACCTTATTTATAATATGAATAATATCAATTATAAATTAATAGAAAAGGGAATTAAAAATAAAAAATTCAATTAACATAAGATATACGAAATTGTTATATTTCATGAGTTGTTTCATTTAAACTTTTAAAATAGTAGATACATTTTTAACAAAACCAGACAATGGATTTAGGTTGCTTTTGAAATGCGAGCATTAAGATTAAAGTTGAATATGAACATCAAGGAAATGTTTTATTTAAAGTCATTGCATTATCAGAGATGTATAGAAATAAATTCATTAGTAATTTAGGTGCATAAAATATATTTGAAATTATTATTAAACAATGAAGATATTAATATTTTATTCTAATAAATTTGGATAAAGGTATGTTTCTCTCTGAGAATGTATTAATATCCATATCTAAAAACAAAACAAAAATGGTTATAGGATATATTTTAATACACAGCGACTTATTTGCGATATTTCGTACAAAATATATTGTATTTATATTTCCTAAAAAATCAGTAAAATACCTTCCTCTAAAAAGTATTCAACCCTTAAATAGGTGTCAGTCTTTTGTCCGTCACTGCGGGGTAACTTAACATGTCCCTGGTGTATTTCAATTACAGACGATTCAGTAAGGAGCCGGCTAACTGCCCCCACCCCAATTTAAATTCAGAAACTTTTCAAAGCTGGGCGGGCGGATGAATGATTCAAGTCAAGGGGGGTGATTCCTGAAACCAGCGTTCTTCAATCTTCTTACTAAAGTGGGACACGTCACCCACTACCGCACTATTGGGTTTTTGTGGAGCTACCTAAAAGGGACACAGCAATCAATCAATAGAAACAATTTATTTATACTGGAACAAAACTGTAGTGTATCTAGATGAAAGTCTGTCAGAGTTAATAAAATAGACTGTAAAAGAGAGAGGGAATGGGTTGTAAAAGAGACGCGCCACTTAGCAACCAACCAGCTACTATTAACGCTAATAACTAATAAATAAAAACAGACTGGTAACGTGTTAGAAATGCTTGGGAAAATTGAATCCCATCAAACATAATAATTTTGTTGTCTGTCCACCTATCTCTCTGACTGTCTGTCTATCCGTCCGTAACTCCGTGTAACGTCCGTAATTTTGTTCGAATTCATGTAAAAAAAAACAAATTTAACGGTGGTGGGTTGAATCTCGGACCAGCAAAATCGAACCGGTCGCTTAACGAAAGTTGTTACCATCGCCTCTCAGTGGATCGACAAAAATATACCATTGATATATACTAGCACTTAGCAAAGGCGCGAACCATATCATGTTCCGCCCAACATAATTGCCAGGGCTTAAATTAATAACATTAACTGCCTGCAGGAGATATATTAAAAAATGATCAAATATTTTGATAAAAGTCGTTATTTCATGGGTGTCGGCTATAATTAAATAAATACTTATTATTTAAGAACCAGCATTTAAAAATGTCATCATTTTTGACGAGTAATAGCAAGTTTTTCTACATTTAAAAAATTAGATTTTTTCATTTACAGGTATCTTACAGCGATTGACGACTATCACAGATTACATAACCATTTTATCTATCTTAACTTATGTTACATACACACAGGAGTGTGTGTATGTATGATTAGGTTATTCAAGTAGATTAGGTAATTCAATTAGTAAATTGATGTGTTTGCGGATGTGAGTGCACGCGCGCATATGCGAGAGGAAAAATATCCCGAAAAGCATTCTCAAAAGCTCTGGCTTCATCAAATATACCTAATATTGATGGAACGCTCTACTAAATGCTTCAGCAATCGAAGAAGAAAAGCGAGAAAGTGAACGAGGCAAAGATGTACGTCTGAGGTTGATTTGTGTGGCGTTCTATCCTCTTTGTCTGCCCTCGCAGATAAACGGTTTTAAATTAAATATTTAAATTTAAATATTTTGATACTTTCGTTGAACCGTTTGGAGAGCACTGCCTTTGACATTTGGGGAAATCATTATCATTACAGAAATATTTGAAAGTCTTATAAAATATGCAAAGGAATTCAGCTCACGCCCTGCTTTTGACTGAATTTAATGTGCGTGATATGATGCATTGCCTCCATCAGTTTATCTGTATAGTATAGAAGGCATTGCGCAATTTTTAACAGAATATCAGTGTTTTCATTACACAGGAAAACGCTATAGTTTTGTAACGAGGCTAAAAGAATCACGCACTCATGTCAAGTGACAGTTGTTTGAAATGATCACAATAGTCCCGAAGCGTGATCAATAGTGGTGATAGTTTACCAATACTATGGTTTGGGTGTATAGTGTTGTGAATATAGTAGTGTTTTGTTGGTCCTGACGAAGAGACGGGTACGTCTTGAAACCGGTAGACCGTAAATCTGGTAGTGGTTTTTACTAAGCTCACTAACATTTTGTTATTATGTCTAATCACAAAGTTAATGCTTTAAATATTGATAATATTAATAATACCTTTTTTTTAAAAAAAAACCTGTTGGACTATATACCAAATACCAGACTGAGCCACATTAACGTGGCCAGTCCGACTAGTAGTATATAAAGCCAATTGATCGTTAATTACATATTTAAAGTGATTTGTGATCTCTTTGCTAAATAGATGCTTGAGGATAATCCTCAAATTTTTGAGCAAAGTGCTTAAGAAAATATAGCCTAGAGTAACTTGTTGGGACAGGGTCGAAGATTAAGAGGAAGATCCACCTGTCATTGGACCGACCAAGTGAAAAAGGCTACATGCTCTGGTAACAGCGCTAAGATCTGCAGGATGCAGGGAAAAATGGAAGAGAATGAACACCACCACCCTGATGAGTTACGAGGGACCGACTTGGATGATGATATAATGTACTCGAGTTATTGTAACATGCATCATGATACACGACTATAGAACTCCAGAAAATGCTGTCTCCAAAAAGGTATATCTAGTAGTGATGGGTCCGCTCTGTACTCACTACTACAATGTAGTACTACACTACATTGAAGTGCACACTTCGCACATTTTGGTGTGTAGTGCACACTACAAACTACAAACACCAAAGTTATTGAAAGTATAAACTTCAAATAGTACACTTCATTTCAAAGCGAACACTACAAAGTACATACACTTCAAAGTTATCGAAGTATGAGAAACACATTTTAAATAGTGTATTTTTTACGTGAAATTTTTGGAAAGTTGATGTAGATATATGAAGAATTTTCTGGAATCTGTAACAATCCCCCCCCCCATGGTTTGAAAAATTTTGGGAGTTATGAAAAAATTTTTGGGAAGTTGATGTAGCTAAACGGAGAAATCTTTGGAAACTGTAACAACCCCCTCCCCCCATGGTTTGAAAAATTTTGGGAGCTATGAAGGAATTTTTGGGAAGTTGATGTAGCTAAATGGAGAAATCTTTGGAAACTGTAACAAACCCCCCCCCCCCCCCCCCTAGGTCGCCTTCAATTCATTACTTCACTTCATTAATACTACAATTACTTCATTACTTCACTTCATTTACTTCACTTCATTTCGTAGTACTACAATTGTAGTGTACACTTTGTAGTCTTCAAACTGGTGAACGTGTGTGTGTTGTAGTCTTCATTTTGAAATGAAGTTTTTCCCTTCGCTAATATCTAGTTCATTTGAAATTTTGTAGAATTATGTGTTACTGTAGATCGCTGAATAACAGCACTAATCTAAATCTCGAAATGTCGAATGAGTACCTTCCCAATCGGCATAGGTATATATTGGTGTTTATTTCTTTCTACATTAGCGATAGTGAGAAGGAAATACATGATAGTTATCCGTCAAAAGTCAAAATATAAACACGAGTCCAACGCGACAATGACAATTTTGCCATAATTTTACATCAGGACTCCGTGGAAGAAGAAATTTATAAGTGCATATGAAATAATATTTTTTCTTTAAGCTCTAAATTCAGCATTAGTCAATTAGTGTATATTATAGATATCTCACAGAGACGAAACTGTATTAATTATGGGAAAGTAGGTATAGAAGTCATTTGGGTGTAACAGGACTTATGACCTGTCTTTTTATGGTTGGCTTAAGTGATCACTTTACACAATTGTAACATTCGCCATTTCCACCCATGATAGAATATACCATGCTTATTCATTTTTATTCATTCAAAAAAAAAAAAAAAAAAAATGAATAAGCATGGTATATTCTATCATGGGTGGAAATGGCGAATGTTATAATTGTGTAAAGTGATCACTTAAGCCAACCATAAAAAGACAGGTCATAAGTCCTGTTACACCCAAATGACTTCTATACCTACTTTCCCATAATTAATACAGTTTCGTCTTTGTGAGATATCTATAATATACACCTTCCCAATCGGCATAGGTATATATTGGTGTTTATTTCTTTCTACATTAGTGATAGTGAGAAGGAAATACATGATAGTTATCCGTCAAAAGTCAAAATATAAACACGAGTCCAACGCGACAATGACAATTTTGCCATAATTTTACATCAGGACGCCGTGGGAGAAGAAATTTATAAGTGCATATGAAATAATATTTTTTCTTTAAGCTCTAAATTCAGCATTAGTACTTATTTCATGTTATTTTAGTCGAAACATAAGAATTATGATGTAACGTTTGCGATCGGTTGATACTTTGGTAATCCATTTGAATATCTGTCAGACCAGACAACCTGGATACGGTACGGGAGAAATTAATACATTTTCTAAAGGCATTTCAGACATCGGACACCGCAAATAAAGGTATTTACTTTGAGAGAGATATGTGAAATTAAACAAATCTCCTTATTTGAGTACAACGAATACGGACGTATACCTATGTATCGTTTTTTTTATTATTGCCTATCTAGTGTTAGAATAACAATCTAAATATTACTATTTTCGGAATACGGCCGAATATCCCTTAAATAATTTCAGTAATTTCAACACTTTACTTGACCTCTATCTAAGTCATGCATATTAGGCTCTTGAGTCAAAAACATTCTACGTCAATCTCGAGATGAAATAAATAAAATAAAAATTTTCAATTTATCTCGATTCCTGTTAAATAAAGTTTAATAAAATCTGCAGAACTGATAAAAATAAAATTTATATTTGAAAAGAAATTAATATAATCTCAAAGTTTTGAAAGGCATATCCAAAATTTAAGTCGTGAAAGCTCTAAGTGGATATTTATGTAAAATTAGGTTTTACCTTTCGGTAAGCAAATCGCTTTATTTTATTTTAATATTCAAAACCTCAACGTGTGGATACCCGAAAAACATTGAAAAAAAAATTTACAGGTATTTTTTATCAACAGAGGGTAATGTGTAGACAATAGTGGTACTAATGAATAAATAATTGGGTGCGTTCGAAATGAAACTCCTGTGATGAGACATGGTTGGGAGGGATGTTGTGTTCAATTATTTTTTGGAAAAATATTGAGAATGCGATAAACATGATTTCCACAATATTTATATTATTTATATTACACTATTTTACATTTTTTTAATATTTCTAATTTTGTACATTTTATGTGTTATATTGATAGATTATTAATGAATTTAATTGAATAAATGTATGGTTTACGAGTAGATCACAATAGACTGGTTTAGACCCAACGGATGAACCTGTCTCCCTTACCACAGGCCTCGGCCTAGCTAAGGAGACAGGGAACATCTTTTGTATTATAATAAACATTGATAAGGAGTGAAAAATACTAAATGCAAACATGTAGCTATTTAATGTGTATATACATAAGTTTAATTATAATATGAATTTGTACACAAATGCTGTTCAATTAAATAAAATAAAAATTTAATAATTTCGAATTTCCGTACATTACTTCCTATAGAACAGATGATCTCATTCCTTTTAAAAATAAGTATGATTAAAAAATTGTTAACATATAAAAAAAATATTTTGAATAAGATTTTTATTAAAAATATAAAGATTTTTTTTTAAATTCCAGTTTAATGAAAATTAAAACGACTAATTACATCCATTTCTACATACGTACGTGTCGCATGCTTCATCTGTATTAATCATCTATCAAAATGTATAATTCTCTATGAAACAATGTCCGTCACTAAGGCTACCAAATGGCTCGAATGATATTTAGTTATAATATGATATGAGGTTTCAGAGGCAAAAAAGTGTAATTCTTTATTAAAAAATGACCATCACAACCTTGTAACGCTACGCAATTCTAGATACTGTGCAATTTAGCGCTGTTTTCACACCCATAACTGGCGACCAAAATATAAATAACAAAGGTACGTTATTTTTGACGGGTTATAGATATTTTAAGATAACATTGGTTGAAATATATTATAATCCGTGTAATATCTTGATATAAAACGCAATGTATTTCTGTTTTCTATACTCTTTAGAACCCTGTGCAAAAATCCTTGTCACCCCTCTCCTCAACCTGATATAAACATAGGTACAATATTTTTTCATTTACACTCAATTAATCTTTGTAATGCACACACGTTGGGTTATATTTAACACTACTAGAAGTTGTCTCTCCTAACAACAAGCGTAGTGTAATAATATAACTCAACTGTGTATAGTACAATGTTTTAGTCTGTGTAAATTAAAATAGTTTTGTTGCACCACAAAGTAACTGCCATGTCAATCTATAAGTATTATAAAACATTTATCATTATATAAAACATTAAAACATTATCAAATAATATAAAACACAAATACATCATTTGCCAGGTTTTTTTAATTTTGCAGAAGTTTTTTTTAGGATCCTACACACATAATACCGTTTACTCGATATAAATCAATCATTTGGAGTTATGTCTTATGGAAAATTTAATGATGTAAGTGCCCATGTCAAATTCTTAACATCAATATTCTTTAATATCATTGAAAGATTTGGCAGATACTTCGTGGTGGAACATTATAATTTAAAATATGTTTTACTTTACTTTGTAATACACACACACAATATGAGCTATTAATCACATTTCAGTCCACTTCACCACTCCTAGAGCTGTCGGCGAAAAAATACCCTTCCCTGCCGCGCGCCCCCCTGACCCCCTGACCTACCCAATTAGATTGATAAATTTTGTATTTAAGTTAGTTATTATCTATACCTGATGATGAGAGGGACTGCTCCTCTCGAAACTATAATTGTAATTTAATAGCTCATATTGTGTGTGTGTATTACAAAGTAAAGTAAAACATATTTTAAATCAATATTCTTGTTTTATTAAAAATAAGCTCAACGCTTGCTCTATGAAAATACTTGATAATTTCCTGAAGGGGGCTCGAACCACCGACTACCAGTTTACTAGGCGAGCGTCATGATCGTTATACCAAAATGCTGACCGTTTTTTAATTACCACTAATTTTCGCTAGAATAGGTACATCTTTAACTCGCTGCACTTTTGTCTATTGCAAGGTCGTCCCACTCAGGTTGTCACCAGTTCACTCTAGTTTGCTCCTAAGTACCCAATCTGGACTTGTCTCTGTTAAGACGCGCTGGTCCGCTAGTTTCTATGGTCGTGTGTCGCTTGTCAGATAACTCTGAATTCCGCCTTATATAGATAATTTCAGTTCGCAAAACATCCCGAATGATCGACCAATTTCTCCACAGATCGATAGATTTCCGACGATCATTGTTTCTTCAAGAATATTTCAATATTTATTTACAATGCGATAGATTTCGTTAATATATTGTTACTTTTGTTTTAGACTCTCGCCACCATATTCTTATGCAATATTTTTAACAGATGCCTCACCATATTAAACAACGAACTGTCTATTGCATATTCTCCTGATATCTTTATATAAGTTTTTAATAGTTTCGGCTTCCTTGCAGAACCATTGAAATTATCATAACATGCATAAAAAAAACTGATTCATTCAGTGCACTTGTTTTCGAAATGAAATATTAGGTCCTTACATATGAAATTGGCGTTTTGCCGTACTGGCAAATTTGATCTCAAATATCTTCTCTTTGGTTAGGAATTCCAAATCCAAATTTATACAGTTATTTACTCATGTATTTTTGTTTTGAAAATTATAATTCATTTGTTTTTTCCTCAAATGTTTTTTTTTCTTTGCGTCACTCTCAGTTACAAATGAAAACTTGAAATATCGCGTTATTTACGGTACGATTTCCACCGTTGCACAGTGCCGCAGAAACGGCTCGAATGATTAATATGTTATGGCGACAGTGCCGCAAAAGAAAACACAGTGCGTTTTTGGTTCCAACGTTTTCGTTCTGGAAATTTCGACCTGCAGAACAAGCCCCGTGGACGGCCGGAGACCAAAGTTGATAATGAAGAATTGAAGGCTATTGTGGAAGCGGATCCATCGCAACCACATCCGAGTTAGCTGCAGGCTGCGGTGTTAGTGATAAAACTGTTAGTGACTATCGAAGCGCTCATCGCAATGGATGAACCCTGCCAAACCAGCCGAACCATGCCCCAAGCGAAAATTGACTCCAAAAAAGTTACTTGTGAGCGTTTGGTGGACTAGTGCTGGTGTCGTTCACTACAGCTTTCTTAAATCTGGCCAGACGATTACGGCAGATGTCTATTGTCAGCAACTGCAAACCATGATGGAAAAGCTAGCTGCTAAACAACCGAGGCTGGTTAATCGCTCTAGGCCACTGCTGCTTCATGATAACGCTAGACCACACACTGCACAACAGACGGCTACCAAATTAGAGGAGCTTCAATTGGAATGTCTAAGACATCCACCGTACTCTCCGGACCTTGCCCCAACAGATTACCATTTTTTTCGAAATTTGGATAACTTCTTGCAAAGGAAAAAATTCAACTCCGATGGGGCAGTCCAAACCGCCTTCAAAGATTTTATTGATTCCCGTCCGAATGGTTTTTTGAGTAAAGGGATCGATGAACTACCTATGAGATGGCAAAAGTGCATAGATAGCAATGGTACATACTTTGATTAAATAAATATATTATAATAAAAAAAAATCGGCTTTATGTTCCTCCCATACTAAACGCCAATTTCATATGTAAGGACCTAATATATAGATACATGTAGGTTTTTTTTATTTTGTTTATTGATATCCAACTCTTCAAAGACTTCAAAAATTGTGTATTTTATATGTGAATTATATTTGTTCGACTTGCCGAAAGAATTTAATAGGAGTGTTGAATTTTCTGGGTCAGAGATGTACGGCTGAATAGCCAAGAAATCTACACAAACAAGATTCTGAACAACCCTGAAAATATTTTTAAAGTAATGGCGTCTGATTTTTAAAAACAAGTTCTCTAAAATTTGCGATACAACAATGTTAAAGATGAAAATGTTGAAAGTTTGAGTCGCGTGAGAATTTTATACGGATAGAGGTAGGAAAATAAATTTTACTTTGGAAATATTATGATGGTTCAAATTATTGGAGGAACGCAAATAAGTGAAAAATATCAATACGCATAAAGTGATAAGTTTGAGATTGATATATTTTATTTTAATCATATTACACATTAAAGCTGCCTTGTACAATTGCTTTAAGTGCCGAAAAAATGTTATGATTGAATTGTTAAAACAACGATTTTTTTTAAATTTCAAAAATACTGATATTCAAAAGTATTTTTTCAAAGGGATTTTTCAAAATTTTAATTATTTACCGAGTACAGCAATTTTGGTGGAACAATAGTCGGTAGACGATGCCCGACTGGCCACCCTACTAAAAATTTTCTTTTATAAATCAGACGCCATTATACATTGTATCTATATAATGTACATTTAACTGAAGGTCATAGTCACGTATTAAGTTGAAATCTTTTTTCTAATATTTAGTTCAGGTTTGTTTCGAGTCAATCTTTAAACGCGTTTTTCTCGAAACTTTTTTTTCGAGACGGTTGGCATGATATCTCAAGTTCTACTGGACTGATTTACTTGAAATTTGTGTGAACGTTCGGTATATATTTTTCTATGGCAGAATAAAGAATTATAATAAAATTTCAATTTTCACTATTTTATAAAAATTCAGAAATGTCAAAAAAAAAACTGGTAAAAATTGTCTTTTTAATTCAAACAGCAAAATTTTTTTTGACTTCTTTTTGGTTAGGGCCATAGTGACTTAGGACATAGACAACTTCTTAGAATAAGAAACAATTTTTTTATTATTTCAGATTACTAGGGAGGTTGGAGTAATGTCAACCAGGGCGCGCCATTTTTTGAGACCCCCCAATTTATCAGCCCGTAACGTTGTGTATTCTTCAAACGTCAATAAAAGTATTGTAAAATAATTGATACTTAAAATATTGTTTTTTTTAATTGCACTTGAAAAAATACCTAAAATTCATGTCAGGAATTAAGTAAGTAGAAAACTAATTTACTATTAGTTTAGATTGTTAAGAGCGAGAAAGTGGAATTTATATTTTAGTCATAAGTTACTATAGAATTGAAAATTAAGTTTCATAGAGTTATACGAAAAATTTTAAATCATCCCCTGTTGTCCCTTAAAGGTCATATTTTTATAATAACAAATATCATGTTTGTAACTATTTCAATTCTCTATTGTTAGGAGGGTTAAGGTCGAAAATCATCGACAAGGTATCACCATCTTACCCTGATCTGAGCTGTGTCACTAATATATGACCAATCAGGGCCCAGTCTCGCTTCATAAAATATTTGTTACTGTTGACCGCTAGTCCAGAGTAAGCCACCAGCTACCTTCCCTTAGAAGTTGCCGATAATGTATAACCGCATGTTTATTAAATATTACCGAAAATTCAATATAATGATCAAAAAAACAATAAACAAGACAATTAGTTAAAAATAATTACTGACTGCTATGAATCTAAACTTTAAGTGAAGTCGCAAAATGTCTTTATTATGATATGTTAAATTTCACACGAAATCCCTTTGTAAGCGTAGGTGTAAAACATTCTTTCGACTATTCTTTTTCAAAGAAATCTTCTCATTAGTTCTTGCTTTTTGTCTTACCAATATGAACAATCATTATGATGTAACTCCAGCTGTTACAGTGTGATGTTTTGGATAAAATTATGAAATTTACAAAAATGTGTCATTTTTAAGAAGAATTGGTAAATACTTAACCAAAATTACAAGTACATTGGTAACCGTTCCAGCATATTATTAAAAAGCAGCGAAGGTTTAGTAAAAATATATTGCTATTGCTTTTTGTATTGAAAAGCAATAGAAGAACAAAAATAAACTATAACAATAATTAGAATCAGTAAAAGAGATCATGAAATGTAAATTTTGGAAGTTTCGGTAATGGAAAGTGGAATATAAAATAAAAATATAATGTAAAACAATTTTTTTGTCAAAATACTTTAATTATAAAATGAGACTTAATAAGAATTTTCATTCGTACAATACAAAAAGTGGTGAAATTACAAAATTACAAGAAAAAAATTTACAAAATTGTTTAACGTTCAAAGTACTCAATACATTCCACAAACTGTCAAAGATAATACAAAATACGAACAAAATAATAGAATTTAAATATCGATGCAAAAAGTTTGCTCCGAAAAACTTTAAATAACTTGGTATTGTGTGTACTGTTACGAAAGTCTAAAACTATTGTAACTACAGTTTATTGAACATTCTACATGAGTTTATTATCAAATAAACAAACTGGAAATCTGTTGATATGTGGAGAAATCGGTGGATCATCCTAGATGTATCGCGAACCGACATTTTGTATATAAGAGATGACAATAACTATTCTGAATTTTTAAGTAATATTTTGGAAATAAAGCGTTCGTTTGATATTAATAAGGACCATTTTTAATAAATTCCTATTTCATGTCCCTTAGAACGGTCGAAATATCCAACAACGCTGCACAGTATAAATATTACGGGATAATGGGTATCAATATGAAATCCGCCGATAAGTTGCGTACTTTCATTTGATTTATATTGTAATAAATTTTATAAATGCCTATTAAAAAATGTTATGATTCAAATTTCTGTATATTTTGCCAACATTAAAATATTTTTATCTGGCAATGTAAACAGGAAAATCCAATGATATTTTCCTCGCGGTAAACATTCAAAACATGTTATTGTGTGAGTATATACATTAAAACTAGGATTTAAAATCCGTTATAGGGCAGTTACGTTAAAACTACAAGATACACAGAAGAAAAGGAGCGTGCGCAGGGTCTAATGTGATAATATGAAAAATTTGGAACGGATGACATTCAACATAATGTAACGAAGTAGAAAAATAAACAACTGTGCACTATCAGAGCCTCGCGAAGACAGCAAAACGATCGTGATTTTTCGTACATTCAATGACATTCTGGAACGTACTACAACACTCTGGAATTAGCCACAACATTCGAGGAACATCTAGTATAATCGGGAAATGACGGGAAAGCACTAGTGATGTCTGGAATGATCTAAAAGCCAACGTGTTTCATATAAAATGCAAAACCGTGTCATTTCGTCATTCAATGTTTTTTTTGACATTTTTACCGGTGCGATATTAGCGACAAACCGTACCGATCGGTGTGGCCAGCGCCAATGTAAGCCGAGCGAAATATTAAGCGAAATACCTACGTAAGTGCTATAAATGAACAAAATATTTTTGAAAACGTGAACAAGCGATAGTAAAATGTTCAAAGACGAGTGATAAAGTGTGAATTTGAGATTAGTATTTAAATTTAATTCGTGTTCAATGAAACGTTAATTTATTATTATTTTCAGTGTTTTCATTTGTCTCCCAAAGCCACGTCCCATTACAATAGTATCATACTATAATGATATCATACTAAAATAACAAAAATGTTGAATGCCCTAGGACTGGAAACTGTAAATCAAAGAATAAAATATAATGTAATGGTCCAAATATTCAAAATTAAACATGGATTAGTAACCAAATACTTTGATGACAGGATGAAGCTGAATAAGGATTTTCATTCCTTCAATACAAGAGGAAGCGACAACATAAGACTACCAGAGAAAAAGAAAAACACCTCACAAAATTGTATGATGTATAAAGGTATAAAAATCTTCGATAGCCTGCCAAAGGAAATTCAAAACATGGAGAATATAATGAGGTATAAACTGAAGTGCAAAAATTATATTATATAAACTTTTAAATGATTAGATGGAATGCAACATGTCCAAGTGAAATCATGTATTAACCCACAAAACATTACGTGTGGAACTAAATTATTAATATAAATAAAATAAAATAAATTGATATAACAAAAGGTGTTAAACAGGGTTGTGTAATGTCTCCATGGCTGTTCAACTTGTATATGGATTATTGTGTGAAAGAACTGGAATGTATGAATATAGGAGCGAAAATGAGTGATTTGATTGTATGCTGTTTACTGTACGCGGATGATGCGGTATTAATGGCAAATAGCGAACAAGACCTACAAAGTCTAGTTAGCAGGATGTATGATGTATGCAAGGAAAGTGACCTTATTATGAATGTAAAGAAGTCAAAAGTAATGGTATTCGAGAAGGAGGAAAGTAAGACAACGTGTGAAATACTAGTAGGCAATGAATGTTTGGAACAAGTAGATGAGTTTGTGTACTTGGGAAGTATGTTCGATAGAAGAGGGAATGTTGAGAAAGATATAGAGAGGAGAGTGACTGCCGGGAATAGGGCGAACGGTGCTTTGAATGCAATAATTTCTAATAGAAATATGTCTACCGAGGCAAAACTAGCGGTACATAATGGAGTTCTGGTACCGACACTAATGTATGGAAGTGAAGCCTGGAGCTGGCAGAAGAGGAACGAAAGTAGATTGAATGCAGTGGAGATGAGGTCCCTTAGACGTATGGGTGGTAAATCCATGTATGATAGAGTAAAGAATGAAGATATTAGGAATGAATGTAAAGCTGATCGTAGCATAATACAGAGAATAAAAATAGGGTCGCTCAGGTGGTTTGGGCATGTTGAGCGAATGAATGAGGAAAGAATGGTAAGAAAGATATATGATGCAAGTGTTGACGGCGCCAGAAAAAGAGGGCGACCACGGAAGACGTGGCATGACCAGATTAACCAGATACTGGAAGATGGTCCTGTTAGAAGTCTGAACAACCGTCGAGCTTGCATGCGAAGATGTATGAATGTAGACGAAGCGAAAGTTGTATGTCAGGACAGAAGAAAGTTGTATGGCACTCTATCCTCTCTGCCTACCCCCTCGGGGAAACGGCGTGATGGTAAGTAAGTAAGTAAGTAAATAAAATAAATACATAATATGAGTACCTTGAGGAGATTTGGTAACCAGGGGAAGAGGGTGCGTCTGTTTGTTTTGCGCAGGGTTCCAATTTTTTTAATTATATTATACGGGGGTAGGTTTTTGCGAAGATATCTGCATGAACCAATTAAAAATAATGAAAGAAAAGTTTTTTTGTTCTACCTCTTTGGTTTTGCTAGGCTGCTTACCGACCAAAATTTGGATTATGGCTCTTTGTTGGTTTTGATGTTCCGATGAATTTTCAAAATTCGAAAACGGTTTTTTAAATTTGATAGGCGGGTTTCGAGCCCTAGAATTGAAATGTTTAATAATTATTTATATCAAAAAACATTAATATAAAGCTGCTCAATAGGAAATAAACTTGTTATATTATGGGTCGGTGTTTCATTTAAAATATAATTAAATATTTTGATTTCTTTACTTTCCACAATTTAAAGTACCTGATAAAATATTACTTGTGTTATTTCGTTCTTTATTGTTTAGAATCATTTTCCTGTATTTAATTATTCATACATTTATAAATTTTAATTTAATTATAAAAAAAATCTTAGTTTTTTAATGTTATTTACATATTCGATTGTTTTGAGTGTTTTCTCTGTTCATATTTTTAACCTTACCTTACCTAAGCTATAGTCTACTTATAATAGTGGAAACTTTTTAAAACAAGCCATGAAAAAGTTTTAAGAAAACTCGGTTGAAGAACGTCGATTTTTTATCAAGAAAATGGAAGTTATTTTTTCCTTGTCAATATTCAACCTCATTGTGCAATGATTGATTCGAATATTACAATGTTTCCTGATAACTTCTTCACATAACATTGTGTTAAACATAAAAACTTTATATTTTTCTTTATCAAAAAAAAATTAAGCAAATAAAACAAAAATATTTAAAAAATATAACGATAAAATTATAGTTTTTATTCCTTCTTTTAACTCGTAGCGTCTGCTTGTCGGCTTTTTGACTTTTCTGCTTCTCTGCCAAAAAAACTTTGGATTGATTTTTAACCCTTTTCCCGTGATCCAATCAAGCTGAAACTTTGCAGGCAGACTCGTGGTGACGATAAAAATGATTTAACAAATGTTCGTTTAAAAACTTCAATAATTAGAGTATAATTTTGGATTTTTCGAAATTTTAATAGTTTTTTCAAATTGAAATCCATTCAAATGAGTAAGGAGTCCGACGCGTGCAGTAGGCGCGAAACCTGTTTCAATGAAAAAGGAAGTATAATAAAAACTTGGTTTTTATGGGTTAGTTTTTTTCATGCCCGTTATGCATATTCACAAAACAATACATTGTTTTATAATTTACTTCTCAGTTTTGTGAAACAATTTTAAATTAAATATACCTATATGGAAATTAATGTCCTCATTTACTTTTGTATTGTGTGATTTGTATCGGGATACCGAGAGCATCTATGAAAGTATGACGTGAGGCATGAAGAGTGTGACTTTCTATCGCGTCTGCCCACCCCTAAGTGAAAATGGAGTGATGGTGAGTTGGTTATTATAAATGGCGGTGCTTGTGTGGATCTGGCGCGAGTTGCTACCAGGAGACCAGCTGGTGAGGGAGGGTAATATCGGCCGCGTGCTGGGTGTGAATAATTACTACCACGTAGGAAGCAATCACGGAACTACTCTGACGTCCAGTATGGCACTCCAGCTGTCGTCCTGCCATCCAGCAAGCGGGACCGGGACTACCCAGCTACGGAGCAATTATTGTATTCTCAGAATCTATATTAATACTGGTAATTAATAAAGCACAAAGTGGAAAGAATAAAGTTTTTATGATAAGTACTATATGCTTTCGACAATACATTAAACACTGCACTGAAGTCCTATCGTGTTCAGAATTTGTCTATTTTTTTAAAATTATTTTTTTACAAATACATTTTTTTTTACAAGGTAGTGACAGTTACTTATGATGGATGTTTCTCTACTACATGAGTGTCATAAATTCGTGTGTAGGAGAGGAGTATCATTACATTATACATTGGACAAAGAATTATGTGATAAAATGTACATATTCATCATGTAAAAAGTATATTTATAGACAATTGACTAATAAAAAGTAAGTAATAGGTACATATATATAATATGATAATAAGTAAGCATTAATTAAAGTAATACGTAGTTAAGTAATTGAATGTTACGGCGTTTACCTTGTGGAAATCCATTATGAACAAATAATGAAATAAAACAATCAACTTTGTTTTTTTCCACTTATATTTAAGCACTTGTTTCACTACATGTTTCGGAAACGTCCGTTTCCTTCATCAGGTGAATTAAGACTGAAGAATTAATTCACCTGATGAAGGAAACGGACGTTTCCGAAACATGTAGTGAAACAAGTGCTTAAATACAAGTGGAAAAAAACAAAGTTGATTGTTTTATTTCATTATTTGTTAATACGTAGTTAATAAAAATTAGTAAGTAAGTAATAATAATAAGTAAGTAAAAGGTACATATAGAATAAAAATAAAAATTTAATCATTTCTGAAGGTATTTTTTCACGTTTTTTTTTTAAATGATTCATAATTTTCCTCAGACCTCATTTCAACAGGCAATTCATTGTACCATTTCATACTGTAGTGATGCTGAGCAGTTGTGGTATGTATTACAGAGATATGTAATTTACCAATAATTGTTACATTACTGCTACTTGACACTCGGTCAGCTCGTTATCACTATAAATACCTTTATATAGTTGAACTATGCAATTTTGTTTGTAGATACTTTGTGAAGTGGGGAATTGCATTATATTAAAGAGGTCTATTGTCGGATAATCATTAGGTTTTTTGTAATCAATCTTTATAATCAATTTCTGGGCAACTTTTAATGATTTAAATGTAGTTTTGAGTGCACTACCCCAAGAGATAATACTATATTGTAAAACTGACTGAACTAGAGTGTAATATAGTGTCTTTAATAATTTTATTCCTAAGATATTTCTTATTTTAATAAATATATATATGAGTTTTCTTATTCTTTCTACAGTTTTATCGATTTGTAATTTCCATTAATCGGCATACTATGTGTTTTTATTAAAAAAATACAATTACCTACTTTGTCTGATAGCAGATGTTTGATGACTTTATTTATGTTTTTAAAATTGTAAATGGTTTATTCGATTGCTTGGAACAAATTCATCAATGATATTGTCATGTCCTTCTACAGGCAGCCGGGTAAAATGTAACTTTTCTTAGCCAGAAAATACAAGTTGTATATTAAATTCACGATGAATTATACAGAAAAGATAATGAAAAATTTTCAGACGATTTAGATCGTAACAAATGTTCATTGATTTTAAATTTTCCTCGTACAATTTAATTTTAATTTTTAACATAACTTGCAATTGTTCGAAGCATTAATTATCGTGTTCGCAGTTCTCTTTCTCCCATATTTAGTTTCTCAATCTTCTTGTTTTACTTGTTCTACAATGCTGATTTTTCTAAAACTTTTTGTGTATTCTATGAACTGTAAATTTTTGCACTGTATTATTCCATTGTATGTATATTACGATTCCACATATTCTGTTAACCAGCGTTTTCTTTCTTTTCTATGTGATTTTTTTTTTTGATATATGCTTTTACAGGCTTTAAAGTCGTGTATTAACAAAATAAAAATTGTTGGAGTATATTTTTCTCAGGGTCCTACAGTGCAACTGATAAAAATTTTGAACAGATCAATTTTTTTATCACATTATTATTGGTCGGATTGGGATTGGAAGAAGTGGCCATTGTTAAGAAAGAATTGTTTGTCATAGATAAACAAAGAACATGAATATTTTTGGTTTATTTTTATCTTGAAAATTTATTTTTAAATACTTAAAATGCCTAAGGTTTTTTCTTGCGATCGCAGGTCAACATTTTTGGACATAACTGCTTAAAGGGATCTTTGAAGAAGTCCATTGTTTTGGACCGGGACAAGCGATTTGTTAAGACTGGCACTCACCATTTTAACTAAAATTTATATTGACCAACTTGATAAAAATTTATAAGATTTGATTGAATGTTTCGGCGTTAACTTTGTGGAAATCCATACGAACAAATTATGAAATAAAACGATGAACTTTGTTTTTTTCGACTATTTTATATTTGAGCACTTGTTTCGCTACATGTTTCGGAAACGTCCGTTTTCTTCATCAGTCTTAATTCACCTGATGAAGGAAACGGACTTTTTAGAAACATGTAGTGAAACAAGTGCTCAAATATAAAATAGTGGAAAAAAACAAAGTTCATCGTTTTATTTCATAATTTGTTCACTATAAGATTTATTTGTAATGTACTCAGAAGGCAAGAACATCATTAAGAAATAAAATTCAGTATAAATAAAGGTTTTTCCAGCGAGTTCTCACTTCCTGAAGTGTCACGGAAATCAAGAGGCTGTTGCGGTCCACCCCAAACATTCGCCCCCCAGGCAGCTATAGGGTGACGTCACCACCGTGGCGGTGGTCCGTGACGCCCAGATTTAATGATCCGCGGCTGACATCCGCCACTGCAAACATTTACTCAGGAGTGATGAAATCATTTGGGCTCCTTTGGAGTAATGAACCCGCATAACTCAGAGCCGGCTCACGGCAATATTGTTTTGGCAAGATGAAAATATTATTATTTATTAAGAAAACAAGTGTCATCAAGGCACAGTGCATTATTCTATTATAGTGGAAATGTCATATAATAATAATAATAATAATAATAACAATGGTTATTCCAGCATAACCAGGTTGTTATTGCAAGACCTGGTCCGCCATATAGTTTGAATATTACATATATGTTATATTGTACATGGAGAGAAAGTATAAAAAAGGAAGAAAAAGAAAAATAATTAAAATAATAAAGAAAAAAGAAGAAAGAAGAAAAGGTAAAAGAACAGCTATTAAATAGTTAAAATAAAATATACCATAAAAAATCGACAATAATTACACATACATATATATACCAATTTCAAAGTTCTTAAATCAATAATCAATATCAATAAAATTCTAAAATAATAGTAATAGTATAGAGTGCTTCATGTCTTGCTACACTACTACTGACTCGTTACGGTTATGGAATCGCATATCTGTAGCTATTCTGTATCCGATGCCACTCTTTAATTACGGATCCAGACCTCCATGACAGCGCCGCTTGCACCAGAGAGTTGGCGCTGTGCTCCAGCCTCAGCTTGAGGCCAGCAACACGATGTCTCAGGAGCGGGACGAATCCATGAACTCGGCTTCGGCAAGCATTGTGGAAGCGCTGCAATAACGTGCCAGCCCGAACAATATTCTATAAGAATTATTGTACTGAACAACAAACTAGCAAACTCTGTAATCCCCAGAGTACACTCATTAGGGAATGAACATGCAGAGGGGCTGACATTTTTACTGATAATATAACTGTTTATAGGACAAATTTGATACAATTTTTTGCATCTCAACTAAATGGAAATGGGTATTAAATTTTTCTTTCTCTTCTTACTATTTAAGCTTCTCTTTTTAATTTACATAAATCTGTAAGCTGTACTTGAATTTTTTAAACTAAAATCTATTTCTTCTTCTTCAAGTTTGTGTTTACTGGGGTATTATGCCGTGTTGTAACGACCTTTCGGGCCGACGTTTCAGTCATTCTCGTCGCAGACTCCACAGAGATTGTGATCAGACAATAGATGAATCATACACACAACACAATAGAACGGCACAGTATTGCAAGCCGATACTTAACCACAACACCATCACTCACAACAACACATCAGCCCTGATCATGGACCCTGCAATGGGATCCGAAACGTCGGCCTGAAAAGTCGTAACAACACGGCATAATACCCCAGTATACACAAATTTGAAGATTCTAAGTGGCCGTGAAAACCTAAGAACATTCTATTTCTTCTTCTTACTAATTACAATCATTTTCTTCTTACTACTTAAACTTCTCTTTAATTTACACAAATCTATAAGATGTACTTGAATATTTTTAACTGCAATCTAAATTTACACAAATCCATTATATGCACTTGAATATTATAACAGCTGTACTTGTACCTTTTAACTGTATATCTGTCTTATGTTATTTTTTTTAAATTTATATTTTGTATATTTTGTAAAAACCCATAAGGGCGTTAAATAATTTAATAAATAAAAAACGGTGGTAGGAATATTATTCGTATAACGATGATATTTAATATCTTTTAATAAACTCAGTGGACCAAAAAATGTGTACACTTGATGGTAATCTTAGAATCATAGTGTCGATAGAACACCTGGACCCATCTAGACACTGCAGAACCAAATGCACCAACCCAGAGACAGATTACTACCTTACCGGACTGGCTACCAGGGGAAATAGAGATGAGACTTCTACTGGTGCTCTAACTAACAGGTCTTGTGCGACCATTGTAATACATTTATTTCTCGTGAGTTCGATTACCAACCATAAAGAGCGCATAAAATATATCTTTCGTCTTTTAATGGCGCCATCTCCTGTCAAAGGTTGGCGATCATTCTGGCGATTACGACCTTATCTACGGCTACATGGAACAACTCAGTTTAGTTACACTTATATCAGTTCCCCTAATTACGCAACCACGAGATGCGGCGTCTTCCTATGCTTCTTTTACCACTTATTTTCCCCTAGATGATGAGTTAGTTTATTTTGGTCCTCTCATAATATGTCCGAAATACTCCAGCTTTCCTGTCTTGATAGTTCGCGGGACTTCTCGCTCATTTTTCATACGCTGGAGGACTTCAACATTTGTCAATCTATCCACTCAGGAAACTTCCAACATGCGTCTTCAGAATCACATCCCAAAAGCCTCGATTTTGCTGATTATTTCTTGGTTGAGTGTCCATACCCATATAAGAGACTGGCAAAAATATTAATTGAATCATACATTTTATAATTTGCGGGCTTAGGTCACGGTTAGAAAATAATGATCTCGTTCTGAGAAATGCACTTCTTGCCATCTTTATTCGAGGATCCCAGTTCTCATTTACCCATGCACTACGGACTTTGCATTCATAGTGTGTACTGTAGCATTTAATGTATTTAATGTAGAATGTAATTTGTAATTCCCACTTAATGGATGATAAATATATTCCAATTGTCATTTGTCTTTGCGCTTTGGAGGCAGAGAAGAGGTTTTGTGTGGACGCCTCCCCATCCCGCTGCATCCCCATGAGTGTCGGCGGGGCGGTGAGTATGGCCACTTTAGCATTAAAACAAAAAATGACGAAAATGGGTGGCGAAAGTGTTGAGCTGATATGTCAGCTATTGCTCATATATTTTATATATTTATTTCTTAAGTTAGTTCATATTACAATTTGTATACAAACTATTATTTAACACTTTACATTCTTAAATCTATTACTAATATACTAATCTTAAATCTATTACTAATATACTAATATGTCTAATCTAATCTATGGTACAATCTATAATTAATAATATATACAATTCAATTCTATTTTTAAAATAATTAAAGCATTTGTTTTTAAATTCATTCATATCATTTATATTCTTCATGTTTTCTGGCATCTCATCATATATTTTTACACCTCTGTATATTGGACCATTCTGTGTATATACTTTTTTCTTATATGGTAATCTTATTCTATTCCGATTTCTGGTGTTATATATATGTACATCACTATTTACAATAATTTTGTTCAAAAAATATTTTGGCATTTTGATATTGAAAATTTAATCTATAAAATTGTATATTATATTACGGCCCTGGGTGTGTGGTGGGTCCCCCTACCCCCTCATCCACGCACCTATCATATATAAAATATATCAACTTTCTCCAATCATCTATGTAATCCATAATTATGGACAACAAATACAGCAGTATTATACAAGTATTTGTATTCCTTTCCCGAACAAACCCTTCTGCTGCACAGGAGCAAGATAGCCTTAAATAACCTCAATTTTCTCAATATAAAATTGAAAGAGTGTGGGCGGTTACTTGTCAGTCCATCCACCTCATGTTTAAAGTGGCGTAGCGGAGGCTTTACCATTCATTATATATGACAAGTGGGACCAAGAACTATGTATCATTACATCAGCAGATCCCCTAATCTAAAAAGTTACCTGTTCGTACTTTGGTGGTATTCGAGTATGTCTATAATATTTATTCGATTCATAGGTTTTTGGGTGGTTTAGAGATGATTAGGAGCAATTGCTTTTTCGGGTCACCACCGTTATGTGACGGAAAAGCTCCAAAGGCTTAGAATATTTGATGATTTATTATCTCCGTAAAACAAGTACAAAATAAACATGAGTAAGACAACGATAGATACTCTAAGGGCCATAGCCTCCGGCCACCCGCCGGAGGTCTACGAAGGTCTGACATGCCTGCCTAGGGTATGTGCCTCTTTTATATAATTTACGAACAAATGAGTGTGTGGCCTAGATTGATGGTTTTCTGCTTTATGGTATAAATTCCATAGGTTTATTCTGTATTAAGGCTTTGATATATGGTAGATGGTGGGGATACCTCACCTTAGGATGGGTGAAAAGCTAATAATAAATAAACTGAAACCATTTTTATCTAAATTATTTGAGTTGAAGCGTTAAAAAAAGAAATCTTATCTAAAGTGTTCTTCATGCAATCAAATTATACTTGGGCAGCAGACTCTCAAAGTTAAAAGCATGTAAATTGTACGAAAACATCTTAAAAATTTTCCATTTCCATATTAAATTCTCTGCAGCCAAAAGTGGCGCAATCTCATAAAGTCTACCCACTCAAAGAAGTAAGTGCCCAGCACATTCTCCAGGAGAACATGTCTGGAGAAGTCTTACAGATATAACGGTTCCAGATAGTTTTATTGCAAGAACACTGCGGAACTATTCCAGCGTGTCACCTGGTTCATGGTTCCAGGGTTGTTGATCCCTTGGAGATGTGACAGGGATATAATATTATTTATGTAAATATATTCATAAGAATACGTATCATTATGTAGGCATCCAGTACAATAACTGTAGTATAAATTCACCTGTACATCGCCTAGATAATCGATACAGTTCTGTTGATATATTGAATATGAAACTCGTATACTATATACATTCAAGAAACAAATATGCTCATTTTCTATTGTATGGTTTTTCTGTTTATCTATTATTTGATCAACTTGAGTTTGGATCAGTAGTCTGGAACACTCATTATTCTACATACAGTGAGCGACTCGAAAATATCCAACACAAATTTTTAAATTTTTTAAATTTCCGTTCCCGTTTAGAATTCAACTCAAACACAGAAAGCGAGTGTTACCATAAAATCCCTCCTCTATCATATCGAAGATATATACAAGATCTGTGTTATCTTTATAAAATCTTGAATAACTTGGTTGACTCGCCCTATTTATTAGAGCAAATAGGTTTAAATTGTCCTACATACTCAACGCGTTCAAATAATTTATTTTACGCAAACTTTGGTAGGACTAACTACTTAAACTTGCAACTCGTTGCACCTTAAAATACAATATGTTAAATTTTACAAATAATCTAGACATTTTTACTGACAATTTGCGTTTATTTAAAATGAAACTCCGTTATCTCATTTATGACTATTGATTTGATACTTCTTTAATTGAATCCCATTCCCTCCCTCTCCCCATCCCTCCCATTTTATGCATTATCATAATTTAAATCTTTGAAATATTTATTCTTTATCATTGTTTTTTTTTAAGTTTTTTTTTTATTACCAGCTTTGAGGAAACTTTACTGGTCATACTCACGAATATTTTTTTGACATTTTATAAAAAAAATTAAAATTGTACTGTATGTTTCCCGAATAAAAAAAAATTAAAAATAAAAATAAAATTTGTTATATTTACCCTGTTTATTTTTTTTTTCATTTTTTAATCATTTTTTTATTTTTACATAATTAAATATAAAAGGTAATTACATAAATCATCATTTGTAACAAGGATCCAAGAAATTTTTTCTTTCTCGTTTTTTCTTGAAAATTCTCCTTTTAATTAATTTTACGATTTCGTTAAAATTTTGCACACACCTCACTAATTTATTTATTAATACTAGTTATAGTAAAGTTATTTATTGTGGCAGTGTTATTGAGACAGCGACAAAGCCACAGAAACGAATGAGTTGAGGTTGGAGTTGGCCATAAAAGCGAAGACAATAAACAGGAGATAGACAAAAGTATTGTTAAATATGAGAGTGCCCATATGTGGAATAATCTAGAATAAAGATTAGTGATAATTATGAAATAGTATTGTTTACGAAATATTATGTACCTATTTAATTTGTGTCCAGTGACATTGTGTTTAAAATAATTAATTCATAGTAGTGTTTCATTTGTATTCCACTGCTGCGAATCTTTATGACAATATGTACTATCACTTATATAAACATATTACTACTTTTGAGAATATGTTTGGTTGTGACTTCGCCGAAACGCTAGTGAAAATAATGATTATGTTATTTTAAATAACTTTCAACATTTTAATTAAATACTCATTATCTTACTTATACGAAAGAAACGCTAAGTTAGTTTGATCTTTTCTTCTCCTAGAAAAACATTATAGTATAATAATTAGCTTACTTAACTTTGAGCGGAATAAGCGAAGACAAAAAATGTCTTAAGACCAAAAAACAGCGAACCTTTCTAGGACGCAAAAAACTGGACGAAAGCCTCCTTTTGTATCTTGAAAATGATTAAGCCGAATTGGTGTACGCCTGCCATAATCATTATCTTTCTATAAAGGGATTTTCAAGAAATCTTTGTTGTTTAATTTGAATTGCAAAGACAAAATAAAATATATTACAGATGTTATTAACTTCAATTGAAACAATTTTAAAATGTGCCATAAATTGTTTTTGCTCACTTTTCATTTTCACATCTAACGGTAACTGGATTAATACATGAAATTTTACTGCCATCTCTGCCATTCCCTTAGTAGACTGTGGTGTCAAATTGTCAACAAATGCGTAATGATTGTTTTTTACTAGAAATTAATTTATTGATTTTATGTTTCATTTTCTTTTTTTTGTATACACATAGTACATAAAATGTTAGGGCAAATATTTAATTTTACTTGAAGGTGTTATTTGTTTTGAACTCTGTACCAAGCCAGCATTTATATAGGGTTATTTATAAAACATTAATAACCTCGCAGGATTATACTCCTGCCTTGACTATGAGTCGAAAATGTCCAAGCTATCGTGACCTAATATCAATAGTTATGGAGATATGCGACAACAAAGTTTGCATTTTTTTTCAATATTTCTTACAGACGTTAGAAACGCGTTTCCATTATTTTTAACAGTAAAATTTTCCAAGGCGCTACTACTTCCTTGTAAGAATATATTTATTTATAGGCGGTGGTAATAAAATCATACAAATAAAATATCTGATAGAAGTAGAAAGCATTGAAAAAATAAATTTTTAGTTGAAATTAGATGAAAATCGGTTCAATATGATTTTATGTATCTATGTATACAGGGTTATTTGGGAAACATTAATAAACTCGCAGGATTATATTCCTGCCTTGATTGTGAGTCGAAAATATTCAAGCTATCGTTATGGAGATATGCGAAAATCAAAGTTTGCATTTTTTTTTTCAATATTTCTTGTAAAACGTTGGAATATCATTTCAGTAACATATATCGAATATGAAAAATTAATTTTCTTTAAAACCAGTCAAATAAAATAATAAAAAGCTTCGAGTTCCAATTGGAAAACATTCCGATTGGATTTTTTTCAAGGTTTTTAACGGTTTTTTATTGAAACGAATGAATTTTTCGTAATCGATATAATGTAATGATAGTCCAACGTTTTACAAAAAAATAAGTAAGAAATATTGAAAAAAAAATCAAACTTTGATGTCGCATAAGGTCATGATAGCTTGAATATTTTCAGCTCATAATCAAGGCAGAAATATGGTCCTGCGAGTTTATTAACGTTTTACAAATAACCCTGTATATGTAATACAAGGTTATTTGTAAAATTATTTATTGTTATACCCCTTTTTTCATGTCTTGGTTGAGTGCTTGGCAGTGTACTAGATAGTATCACTGCATGTGAGCTGGATGAATGAGGTTCAGTATTCCGCCAGAGAGAAATGTAAAATGTTTTCTTCTTCTTCTTGTACTGGCTGAAAACAACAAGGGCCTGTTTGTGAAGAGTTTGCCGCCTCTTGTGTTATGAACTCCCAGCTGTCTTTCCATGTTTTGGGTGGTCTTCCAGGCATCTCTCTTCCCTCTGGTTCCCGTGTAGGCCAGGGTCTTTGGGAGTCCATTCTTTCCACATGGTCTCTCAAATACCTTCTCCTTTGTTTATTGTTTCTTAGATATTACACTTTTTTTTTTTAATCGCGGTGTTTCTCATTCTGTCGCATAGGGTCTTGTCTGTTATTTTCTGATGATTTTCATCTCTATGTTATAATAATAAGGCATCTGCAAAAGACCTGGCATGATCACAAGCTATAAATATTGGAGGACGGTCCTGTTAAAAGCTTCCATAAACATAAAGCATGCTTTAGAAGATGTATGAATGTAACCGAAATAAAATTAGTGTGCCAATATAGAATATTATCACAGTATACCCAGAACAGTAGTTTATCTCCGGCCTGTCGGCGAATTATAAGCCTACTAATGCGTTGACCCTAGGGTTGTCACTTTACTCGTAGCTTCTGAGATTCCGACGCATGAGGTAGATACGAAACCCGAAAATTTCTGTAATTAGTATGCCTATTTGATGCACTTAAATTGCAAGAACGCTGATTAACATCGACGTAGACTTTTGAAAACTCACAGTCTTTGTGATAATCAACACACCTTTTTAGTAAAGCACCACAAACATAAAAAAAGGCATTTTTTTCAGGAAGCGCATTTTTTTTCTAAAGCGGCGGCTGCGAGCGCGAATGGCACCGAAGGCACGGCCCTTACTACCGCCGCCTTGCGCCCCCATATTCTATGTCAATGTGTGCGTCACAGTGCGTGCGTACACGGCGCCGAGCACGCACGCACACATTCTAATGAGTAGCGGCCAGTTTGTATGAAAACGTATTACTGTTCTTAGTATACTGTGATATTATGGAGCTTTATCGCCTTTTTCCACCCAGAAAAGGGGTGATGGTAAGGTAGTTATTTCTGTTAACAAAAAAAAAAGAGTTAAAAATTCAGTTGCGGCAGTTGCCCGTTACCAATACAAACTGTAGTATCTGTGGAATGTGTGAAAGAGAGCGAGCGAAAGAGACAGCGTGAAAGGGCGTGGAAGGCTAGAGGTTTTTCCTTGTGCGACAGACTAAGCTAAGTATCTGTCTTACATTGTATAAACTCATCTCTATAAACTGTATCTGTACCAACAAGTTTCATTGGAGATCAATCCCGTAATCATACATGATATTACATCAATACCACCAGGCAAGAACATAACACAAATAAACATGAACTGAAACTGAATAGTTAAATATACTCTCAAATTTTAATATCAAAAAGTCATGACTTTCTTCATTACCCTCGTTTATTTTTTGTATTTACCACCGTGTTCATATAATGACTTTTCCCTCCAGACCAAAAACATGTAAAGTGCATTATGGTACATATTTTCCATACATTACTGAGAAACTCACGCCATGCGAATTGTTTTCCTAGCTGAATTTTCAAACTAAAAATAAAGAAATCTTCTTTGTGACCTAAATGACTTGAGAAAAATATTTTGGTGGTAGATCTGATATCTTAAAAAATCTGCCTATAAAAATAATAAAGGAGAAATAAAATGCATCTTCTGTTTAAACAGATGATGCATTTCGTTGTATAAAGAAAAAATTGTGGTACGTCATTTTAAATAAAATTACTTTTGTCGATTAAAGTCTATTGCCCAACAACCAATTGCCCTTCAAGCCATTTGCCCTATAGCCAATCACCTAATAAGCTAACTTCCATAAATGTTATTTATTTAATTAAATCATAATGTAAATATTTTCGTGTATTAACGAAAATCTGTATAAATTTTATTTTTATTTATTTATTTATTTATTTGTTTACGCCTATTAGGTATAGGCTTTTACATAAAGAATATAATATAAATTTCAAAAAGCACATACATTAAACAATATCTGTATAGCACCAAAACATGAGCATAAAAATTAAAATATAAAGTAAAGAGCAGCAATGTGTATAGGCTTTTACATAAAAAATACAACATAAAATTAAAATGAATATACATAAAACAATATTAGTTATAAGTAGCAAAATATAAAAGTATCAGGTAAAACATGAGTATAAAATTTAAAATATAAAGTAAAGAGCAGCAATGTGTATGGGCTTTTACCTAAAAAATATAAAATAAAATTAAAAAGAACATACATTAAACAATATTAGTTATAAGTCGCAAAATATAAAAAGTATCAGGAATAGCACCAAAACATGAGAATACAATTTAAAAATATAAAGTAAAGAGCAGCAATGCGTATAGGCTTTTACATGTTCTTTTCTTCTTCTTAAAAATTCTTCAAAAATAAACATCTTCATCTTTAAACATCAAACTGATAAATTTTGAACACAATGTTTAAGTATTATTTTTCCCCTGTGAGTGAATTGAGTGAGTGAATAAAGATTATTAATTTCGTTCCATACCTGAAAATTATTTTAAATTTTCTGATATGTTTTGTTGTAACAGATGATTTCTTGTACCCGTAGAGATACTATGCAAGTGATTAAAAGAATTATGAAAAGAGTTTTCCAGTGAGAAAAATAATAATTCGTCCCAAATTCACAACCCCAAACTGGCCATTTTCTTTTCCAGACAGAGTTTACTATTAACTGGAAGAAACGTTTCGCAAAGGAACCAAAGTTCATTAGAATCCACTGAATAAGGCATTGAGTGAGTTTTTTCGAGGGAGTAATTCTAGGATAAAGCGAACTAACAAGCCAAAGTTTCCAGTCAAACAGGGGCGGCATTCCAGCCTGGTATTTTACCTTCTTTGTCAAATTTTTATCCCCGTAATTTATTTGTCTTTGTGTTTGAGTTTTCTTCCCGTCAAAGTTGAACCGATGTCGAGAATCTAATCGCCAGAACTTGGGGAATTTATTTGACGGCGACTACAGGCTACACGTGTTCCAGGCTTTTGTTTAACCTTTGATCGCTCGCGCCTGGTCACCGGGAATTCAATTCAAAATAATTATTTCAAGCTAATTTTTGTATATGCACTCTAATGAAATGTATTCACTCCTTTCGAGACCTTTAATAGGAGTATTGGCACCTCTTAGCAAAGCAAAGCATAAATTAGTGTAATATATATATTTTTTAATAATAATAATAACAATAATAATAATGTTTATTCTAGCGAAACCACCATATAAATTACAAGTTACATATAAGTTATATTGAAGCATAATATACATAGAGAGAATATATATAAAAAAGAAATGCTATTAATAATAAAATATACCATGAAAATACGACAATGAATACATATACACATATGTAAGCAATTTCAAAGATCTAAAATAAAAATATCAATAAAATTCTAAAATAATAAGAACATCTAAAAAAATTATGTATTGTACAATTATGCGTAAGGAATGCTACAAGTCTTGTTACAATATCGCTCTTTACGGATATAGAATCATATATCTGTAGCTATTCTGCATCTGATGCTATTCTTTAATTAAGGATCCAGACTTCCATGACAGCGACGCTTATAGTAGAGAGTTGGTCGTTAGGATTTTGAAAATTATTTCAATTTATATATACAAATTTGCAGATTATGAGCAGATTTAGTTCTAGAATATTTTGAGTATGTCCAAATTTTTCAGAACAGAACTGGATTTTTGTCACAGGAACATCATTAATCAATCAATGTATATTACAGAAGTCTCACAGAGAGGAAACTGTATTTTTATGGGAAAGTAGGTATTGAAGTCTTTTGGGTGTACATAGAGCTTACGATCTATCGTACAGCTAGCTTAAGTAATCACTTTACACAATGTATCTTTCGCTATTTCCACCGATGATAGAATACCATGTCTACTAATTTTTAGAAGTTGCATATTTAAATTATACGCCAGGTTTCACATATGAGTTGTAACAATCCTCAGCGCGACTGGCACCAAAGCTTTTTAATTCCCCTTAAATGACCACAGATTTCGCTAATACATTGATAGATTTAGTTCTAGTTACATATTGACCAATCACCGTTTTGGATTGGAACTTCATGCTTTGAAACAAATATCATAATTTATATTTCTCCTTTTCTTCCTTTTCGCTTTCCCCCTTCCCGCCGTACCATTTTACTTTATTCGTGGCCTCGTGACAGACGGGTAGATGCTCCGTGATTGCTGGAGATATGCAATAATTGAAGACTCCGTGTAGTCTTTATACCTCTGTGAACCTAATTATAGTCCACTGACGGAAGTTATCGAGAGACATGTTTAGAACTGATTTCACCAATCTCTATGAAGCATTAATAATGCAACCACCCGCAGAAAGGGTGGGAGACTTCACTTGCCAGAAATTCACTCTGGTTAGATACAGATGCAAACCAGACCACAAAGGGACAGTACATATTACTCTTCAACCCGTACAGAAAATAGTAATAAATATTCATTGAGAATAAATATTGAGGACATTGAAGAGGTGAATGAAATCAAATATTCAGTGGTAAAAGGTTGACTGAAATTCTGAACTGTAATTTGAAATTCGACAAACTTAATTAATATTCGTGATTAAATTAAATAAAAGAAACACATAAACTTCACAATATAATTCCATTGTCTTTCCACACAAAGAGAGTAGAAATCCGAAAGGGAGTTAGTAATTGTTTCAAACTTTATTTGAAAGCAAAATAATTTTGTCAATATTTTTTTTTTACTATTAAACCATATCAAATGTTGTTCTGAATTAACACATATGAAAATCATTTAATAATAAAAAAATTGTTAACAAAATCAGATTTTATTTTGATCTCCTATAAAGTTCTAAATTATCAATAAGGTCCTTTCTGCTTTCAACCCTTTTAACGATTTTTAACGATTTTTTTTTGGAAAATGAAACAGAAAAAAAAGAGCCATGAGGACTATTGAACTATGTAATAGACATTCAAGAATTATCAATATACTTATCTTATAGATGTAATAGATGCGCAAGAATTAGATAAAGAAGTTTGATTTAATGACTGTTAGGCAACCAGTTATATAAGATGTCTAAGTCTTCACTTACAAAATTTAATTTAATTTTAAATATTCCTAATATAGTTCGTCAAATTGTCTAAAAACTATTCGATTATTTCGTTTTGTTATAAGAATAAGATTTATTATCAATATTAAATAAATCAAATAGGTATATATTCCTTCCATAGGAAAGTTAAGGATATTCAAATTAAAATAATTTCTGGGCAATATTGACCCAACGCGAGTAGTTATGCGAATATCCCAAGGCGAGTGATTGAAGGTTAACCCGCCCTCCCCTGTGAAACTTTTATAACGAAACAGCCTCTTAATTATTTATTGTTTAATCAACGACTGCTTGCTTTTTTAAATGAGATTTTTTTTGTGAAAAATTATATCTGAATTATTTATTTCTCAATCGGAAACATGAAACGAGATGAAATTAACGTTTTTAATGGAATGTCCTTATCTTTAATTGATCTAAGTAAGAATGAATAAATTAATCTCATGATTTGTGAGGTATTTATTTAAGAAAAGAAGATGAATCATTCAGGAATAAATCTGCTTATAGAAATAATACACTAAAATTGAGACTTTTACGGTAGACTGATTTACAAAATAAGCCAACGGTATTCCTAAGGATTAACGTAAAATTTAAATTGATATTTTAGTGAGATGGATATTTTTTAATAGTTAATTAACTAAAGGTATAATCAACAGTGCAGATCTACGAAGATCCCCAAAAACTGCATACAAAGTAGAGAGTGGCGTAAAATAAACTAATTATTTTAAATTTTCAAGGAAGCAAACACTTGGTGGTGAGACATTATAATTAAATAAATAAAACTAACTTAGTTAAACACCACTTATATTTATTTTCAAATCCAACCAGGTTTCGCTACGACCGTACTTTCTTCAGGGAGAATCTTAACTGCCTAAACATACAAAAATTATGTGCTTATATACTAGTGTGAAAGGTGAAAGGACGGAGTGACAATAGTGAGGGTAGGAAGTAGTAAATCCCACCCCCTACCTTCACCTTGGCACTCCGTCCTTTCACCTTTCACACTAGTATATAAGCACATAATTTTTGTATGTTTAAGCAGTTAAGATTCTCCTTGAAGCCTGGTTTTATTTGAAAATAAATATAATTGGTGTTTAACTAAGTTAGTTTTATTTATTTAATTCTAATGATTTTAATTAATATGAATTGTAGTTATCTCACAGAGACGAAACTATTTATATGAGAAGCGTGTAATGAAGTCTCTCGTTTGATGACCCAGGGCATACAATCTATTTGTGCTGGCTTAAGTGATGACTATACACTTAAACACAATGCAAAGTTCACTAATTCCATCTAAAATTTACCAAATTTTTGTAAGTTTTATATATGTTCTAATTCTGGGAACCTTTCGTAAATTTGATTGTAATATGCTAGAGACATCTGTAGTCCTATCTCAAGGAATAGTTTTAGCGCCATTTTGAACGTGGTGAAATGGATTAGATTGTCCCCGCTTCCCTCCTCGCACAGATCTGTACTCAGTTCGAATAACGCCGCCAAGTTTCGCATACCTAAGGAATTATAGGTACGCCTTCTGTTTGTATCGCTTACCGCCGCTAAGAAACATAAGCCACTGCTTCAGAATATTTATTGTATCTATCTCTTTATATACCTCATAAAACACAAATAATTTCGAGTGTTATCCATCCCAAAAAAGGAAGCAACTCGCCGCTTGTTGCATGGTGAACAACAAAAATAAATTACAAAACCAACATTCAGAAAAAAGTGCTTGCATCATTTTGCTGTTAAATCCATTGTTATATCCACCAAATAGTACACATAGATTTCGCAGCTGGTAATAATACCTCTATATATTTAACTGTGTATAGTTACGTCAGCGATTCAACCCTTGGGAGACGTCGCAGTAAAATCCGCCGACGTAACTAGTACATATCGCACACTGGCGACCTCTATTGTAGAAGAAGTGAACACTCCAAAACAAAGAGCATATAATTTACGCCCTCGAAAGCAGTAATCAGTCCGCCCTCTACCTCCGCGGATAAAGGTCGTCCTCCTGATGACGTTGAATAAGAATTCAACAATACGTCGAGAATCGTCTCTCGGAAAAACATACGTTCTTATAAAATATCCGCAACCAGTTACAGTTAAAAATGTGTAACGACCGTAATAACAACCTTAATTCTGTAATAAAACACGGTTCGTATAAAATATCTGCAACCAGTTACAGTTAAATATGTCTACCTTAAGTATATTTTTTGATACCCCTTTATTTTTTCTTGATCAATGTCTACGGTTTCATAAAAAAGGACCACAGCTATCTCTAGTATAGTCCAATCAAATATATGGAAGGTTTCCAGGACTGAAATATATCGAAGGAATATTTATAGCATTAACTTTGTTGTTAGATATAATTATTTATTTTAATTAAACAACTTTGTATTAACCACTTAACTAGTAGCTCTACGTCTACCGATTTCGATACCACCATATCTTTATCAGGACGGAAGCAAACTAATTATCTATTATCTATTCTAGCAAAAAATCAATTTTTGAGCGGAGTTTTGTTCGAAAATTGATTTGTTGGCTGGAACAGATAATGGATAGTTAGTTTGCGTCCACCGTGTTGAAGATACCGTGGTATCAAAACCGGAAGAAGTAGAGTTACTAGTTAAGTGGTTAATACTAAGTTGTTTAATTTAAATAAATAAATATATCGACGGTCCCTATACACGTTAACATCGAATCGATTTAGTCTTTATTTTCGAATAATTAAAAAAAAAAAATTTTTTCCTTTAATATTTGCTATGTATAAACATGAAAATTATTTTTCTTAAAAAAAAGATAGTTAAACGATAAATGATTGAGTGATCACTTAAGCCAACTCGCACAGGTTGTAAGCCCTGAGTCATCGCGTAAGAGACCTAGATACGCGTTTGTTATATAAATAGCTACATATCTGTGAGACTTTTATAATTCGTCTTAATTAAATAATAATCCCGCAGTGGACAAAAACAGTAATTGTGTTCTCTGATTTTAATTACTAACAATATTAATATATTGTTAGTAATTAAAATCATTCTATCATTTTCAAAGTTAATTTTCAGTTTTCTTAATATTACAGATTCAATTTGTGAAATTAAACTGCGGAGAAATTCGCGGTTGCTCAGAAAACTAAAATTGATACAATTATCCCATAAAATTATTGGTAATTTTAATGCAAAGAGCGTATAGATTGTTCCATTGTTTGCAGGGTATTACTAGAAACACTAGTAATAGTCTAGATAAATAGATATAAAGTTTTTTTAAAAAAAAAAAAAATTATGTTAAAAAAAACTAATGATCTACCTACCACATAACAAAAAATTGTATATATGGATTTATTAAATGAAATACCAAAATATAATATAATACTAAAATTTAACAGAACTTTATAATGCATGCAAGTTGAGTTAAATTCATTGAAACTATAAATATATAATATTTATAGTTTCGAGAGAAGCAGTCCCTCTCATCGTCAGATGTAATTTATAACTTACTCTTGTCATCTTATTCTAGTGGAGCAGCGGGTCGCGGAGCAGAGAAGTGAATTTTATTGCGCTTTAAGGGAAAGATGTCGAGGTTCGGAGACATTTGATCGAATGTGAAATTTTTTTATGAATGTTTTCTCTAAATTTAAGCTTCGTTTGGATTTCGACGGTTTTCAAACTTTTCTTATCAATCCTTTATAAAGAACCGAGTAGAGTAGTTTTAGTTTATAAAATATTTATTAAAAATACAATTAATGAATTGAATAATTCTGTAAGTGTCTGATCTTGGATTCGGACATTTGTTTATACTTTTATACATTACTGAGTTGTATCAGTTATATTTTCAAACAAATAACTAATTGTTATGTTTTTTCCACAATGGTGAAAAACACCGCTTTAATTATCCGTGAAAGGGGTTGCGGATAATATTATCATTCCCTGAAAGGATCTCAGCTCGGGGATCTGGCCCCCGGCGAGCAGCTATCTCTGAAAATTTCAGAATGCACTCCGCTTCGCGGCGGAAATGGCTGAAAATATTAATATCTACGAGAGGTGGTTACAGCGCCACTTCCGGCCGGTGGTCTGCGCCGGAAATGCAATCTTTTTTCCTCCGACTGTGCGGCGGTTCAAGTCAGCTTTGGCCGTGTAAATGAGTTTTCTCGTTTCTTTTTCAACCCTTAACCGGTATCGTCGTTTCGACTAACGTATATGGAATCGTGGGTCCATGTAGACCCATGAGCAAAATACCTTCTAATCATGTCACTGTATTTTGAATGCCCGTCTGTAAATTGCAGTGGATGGTACCCATCGCTTACCCAAGACCGTTCTAAGACAAAAAAACCTCTTTATCGTTCCGATAAGGAAGACTTTCTACTCAATCGTCTCCATTTTTACATTTTTTGCACTTCTTTGAGACGGCATGGCCGCAGAAATAAAGTCAATCACAACCCTCACCGCGAGAGAAGACTTTATTAAAAAATTATTAGCACACTAAAAGAAAAATACATAAATAAGTACATAATATAAAATAAAAATCATATAATACACAATGCATCAATCAAAATAATATATAACGATCATCGATACATAAAAGAAAGTAAAATAATAAAGCAAAATATATATGTATCATGTAAAAACTATAACAGAAATTATAAAACATTAGCATTTATATACATATTAAATAAAATTAGGAACAAAATTAAAATCAAAGAAATAAAGAAAAATATTAAAAGATAAAGACGGTAGATAGAGTCAAGCAAAACAAATCGCCCACAAGAGGAAAAATATAGGAAATAAAAAAAAAAAAGATAACTTTGACAGCGAAGTCAGGACCGGCAGAAAAACGCATTCAAATCAATAGTAACACCCAGCAGAGGGGAACCTAATTCTCTACTGCCCACAAAAATTTTAAAACATATAATTGAGCCCGGCGCCACACTGAGCGTATCTTCCGTCGCGTGAAATCCGCAACAGAATTTAGCAGTCACATAATAGTTTGCGGCGGATTCACTCTGCACCACACGTGCGAATGATTGTGGCATATGTGGTGAATGTGGCGCTTAGCATTTGACATTTTACGTTGACGTAAGTTCCGCGGACGGAGAACCGAACAGACGTCGATGCAAGTGTTCCGCCAGCGGATCCACCGATTATCCGCGCAGTGTGTTCGATTAGTGCATACTGTGTGGAAATAAATCTAGCGGCGTTCCGCGACGTCAAAGACGCGATGGAAGATACGCCCAGTGCGGCGCCAGCCTAAAACTGTCTGATCACCAGAAAACACATAATGTAAGAAACATAATAAAAAGTCTACGATTTATAAAATATTATTTATAAAACACTCTGCTATCTCCGCACGTAAAGACAACATTTCTATAAACATAATAAAAGCTATAAGATCTCCAAAAAAAAATACAACGTTGACTAGCCGCTTGAGTCACGGGCACCCGAGTGTAACACGTCAATCAGCGCGCGGTCAATCAATTAAGCTATCAGAATAAGTAAATATCAAAGTATTTTCAGTTATACTGGGTTTAAAGTGTTTTCAATATAACACAAATATTAACTTATTTTGAGATCAAAAATATAAGAAAAAAAATATTTATCAATTATTCTACGAATGGCTTTTAATACTTAACACATTATTCCTAGAATGCTATTTACAAATTTATACATTTATCTCATTTAGACTACTATTTGTTATCTTTTTGAGGATTGCATAAGTAGCATCTTTCTCTTATACATTTTCCCGGAGCTGATGACGTCAAATATTCAGTTACGTTGCCTACTTGATGTTACTTATTTAGTAATATAACAAAAATGTATTGCAGACTGAGATTTCCTACCATTTTAACATATATCATAAGCCTTAAAAAATACAAAACAGATTTATAGAAACAAAACACAAAAATTTACGTACCTGGTATCACGGGCTATTTGGGCTCGGCAGCAAAACGTATCTCCGCTTCTCGTAAACTTTAAGTGCCAAACGTCCAGCATATGCCGTAATGAGAAGAAACAGGCGCCAATTGTGCCAAATTCTAATGTGACGCTGTTGGGAAAAAATAACTTTTTTTTGTCGGGTCCAAAAGGACCCGCGATTCCGGTCGAGGGTTAACCGGGTTATTTTATTTAGAGGTAATGAGGTTTCTTTATTAGTTTTGCGTGTCAAATTATAATATAAGTTAACATTGGGCGCTTGAAGTAATGGGCAAAGAACTCAATAAAACTGGAAAAATAAACACGTAACTCATTATGACTTATTTTTGTTATTGGCCCAAAAGTCTTACGCTTCTACCTGTTCTCACTACATTTCAAATAAGGCTTGTACTTTGAAAAGCAGGACACCTTTAGTAATGTTCCAGGAAAAGTCATTGAACCCTGTGTGAGCACGTGTATTCTTTTCAATATATTGTATTTTTCGCCGATAAAGAATTCTATAAGATATAAGAAACAACGTTGGTGAGTTTTCAAGGTTATTCAGAACTTTTGTATTTAAATATCATGACCTTTGACCTCCCTTTGCCTTAATGTATTTTTGTAAGAGAGGTTGGAGGATATTGTATTGTAACTCAGAAAACTTGGATATTGTAGCTCAGAAAACAGGATTTTGTAACTCAGAAAACTTCACAATAGAACATACCTATTTATATAGCCGACAACTTTTTTAAATGAAATAATGTTAAATAATAGAAGTCTCAAAAGGACGTAAGTATTTACATGCGAAACCTATATGGATGTTTCTATAGGGTTTATTATCTGTTTAAGCTGGCTTTAGTGATCTTACTTTATTATTACATATATTCAAGAACACATTCTTATTGTGAAGTTGCATTTTTTCAGAACGAAGTTCTGCGAAATTTACAACCAAATTAATTAATCAGTTAGAAAGACATGCAGAAAAACCAAATCCACGAAAAAATATTTGGCTGCTACCGGGATTCAAACCACGGATCTCCTCCTTTCCGGGGCAGGCGCGTTAGCAATTACGCTATAGCCGCCTTGTATATTTCCGTGAATATATCGACCTTATCTGTAAGTCTCATTTATTAATAAATTGATTTACATTTATTATCCATTTTTAGAGCAAACCGCTTTTTCTGGTACGGTAGGCACAAATTACTTTGTGTTTCTGCTGCTGGAGGACGCCAGAATTAACCATTTTATTCATTTTTGTTTTTGGACACATTTGATACAACATACATACATTATATTCAAGAATACATTCTTATTGTGAAGTTGCTAATCATTTTCTTTCATGTATTTCAATTAACTGCTAGAGATATACAGTGGTATTGAAAGAGGCTGACGTAAAAAATAATCAATTTTACATTTATTAGAGAAAACTAACAAACATTGTATGTAAATAACTCTGATTGTTTTTCATAGTCTACCGGTTTCGATACTAAACTGCATCTTAGTCAAGACGGTGCACAATAACTTCCATAAATTAAATTTTTAATAGTTAATGTTAGGTGGAGACATGAAACAATGAAATGGAGAATATATTAAATAATGGATTATAAGTTTAATTAAATTTTTCATTGATTATATTATATTTACAGTTGGGGATCTTTTTGCTTTATTAATTATATAACCTAAGGCCGTTTTCTTTTTTTAAAAGTGTAGCCTGTCTCCATTAAATGGTTTTAGAATTCCGAGAAGTTATTATTTTTGTGAAATCTTTTATTTCAATATTAAAATGCTGAACCGTCATTACAATTAAGTATGTGAACGTATTTTCCCATTTATTATTGTTTGCGAATGTAAATTTTCATACTACCCATCTATACCTGCGTCGAGTTATGTGCGAGTCTGAATTGAACTCGGCGCGATGTTGTTTTCGCAATAAATATTGCGGCACCACAGCCCCCACCCAGCCCCCGTAAGAAAGCGCCCCCCGCTTGATACATTACGCCATCATATCGGCAGCTCTCGACACCTCCGACCCCGGCAGCGTCACTTATTTTATTTCCTTTTTTCATCCCTGTGTTCCCGCATCTCAATAACGAGCTCCCTGGAGGTCTCATTAGGTGATATTCTAACGGAGAAGAGAAAAACTCCAAGGGCGTATCAAAGGAGGCTGTAAAAATCCGACGAATTTCAATCGTAAACTTGCTATTTGATTGTTCTCGGTATGCGCACAGCGGAGTCTAACGCCAAAAGAGAAAACTATTTTGAATAAAATTTTCCACACCTCCCTACTTCATTAGCGTTTTTTTTTTTACTTTTAATATAAATTTATATTTTCACGATATGTCGCTGTGGAAGGCAAATAAAAACACTATAAAAATATAAAAAAATGAATTAATTTATTTTTAGCGAAATTTTAAATAAATTATATTTTAATAAATATTATTATTGAGTTCTACGGGTTAAGTATTTTTATGTGTTACAGCTGTTTCGGCTTGTAAGGCCATTATCAAAAAGGCAACGACATCAATCATACTTAACCCGTAGAACTTAATAATAATATTTATTAAAATTAAATTTATTTTAAATTTCGCTAAAAATAAATATGGAGTTCTACAAATTAAACACAAAAACCATAAATAAATTAATTAACTTAATTTATCACCATCATACATATCACAATAATAATCAACAATATACTAAATACTAACTAAACTTTACAAAATTATAACCAATCATATCTCAGTGTCAAGTATCCAAATGGGGTAAATAATGGGGAGTGCGAAAGAAACAGGTGATAGGGTGAAAGGCTCGTACATAACTTTCACCCTATCGCTTGTTTCTTTTGCACCCCTCACTTTTTACCCCCATTTTGACACTCGACACTAACGTTTGATTGTTCATAATTTTGTAAAGTTTAATTAGTATTAAGTATATAATGAACGACGAAGGAACCGAAATCATTTGGTTTCTACAAAAATTAAGTGGTGATAAACTAAATTAAAACGTTTTATAATATTCACAATAAATAACCATAAAGCAATAGCAAAATACAATTGTGTACTGTAAAAATAGTTTAAAATTAATTTTTTTACCTAAGAAAGTTACTGGAGGCGAGTGCCATTCTTAATTTTACAATCACTAAATGCTTCCAGAATATATCGCATACTTATTATTGCACTGTATCTTAATTCGCACTAATTAACGTTGTTTCTATCGCTTAGATCAATTCCGGTTAATTCCGTTCAATATTTTAACGTAGAAAAACTTTTGACAATATTTTAATATGATAAATGGATTTGGCGATTACGTTGATGATCATTATACTGCGTGAAAAACTATTTATTTAATAATAATATCATTTCTTATTTGTCTTATGTATTGGTACGAAAAATTCAAAAATGCATTTATGGAGTATGTGCGTAAACTTGAACTCACCTGAATAAGAAAACAGTTGTTTCTGAAATATATAGTAAAATACTCCATCAAAAAAAGACAAGAAAAAAACAAGAGAGCGGTTTCATTTTAAATCATTATTTATCTGACATTAGAAGATTTTTTTAAAGAATTTAGCCATACGTCAGGGTCACCGATTTGTGGATTCGAGTTTGTCGCGTGTTAATCCTAGTATTGGTGGTTATGATGTGTATAGGATAATTTCCCCTATAGAATCAATGAGTTATCACGGAACTACTTTTTTAAATTGCAATTATATATGTTTTCTTTTAAACAATATTCAAAAAAATAGTTTGTTCAGTTTTCATAAAAAAAGAAACGTAGTTAATTTTTATTAATTATATTAATAGTATAACCATAAAATAATTTTGCTAAAATTGAAAAGCAAAAAGAAGGATGTTTCATCTTTTTTCAAAGAAAAAAATTGATGTTAAAGCGGTCAAATATGCTCATTTTGTATGCAAAACCAAATTTCAATTTCAAAAATAGCTCTTCTGTAAAATCTTTTTTTAAACACATTAGTTCACGTAGGGGCCGTCGAAGTTATTTTTTTTTTCATCCAATTTAATGACCATCATATTTTTAATGGCACGAAATATATATAAAGTACGTATAACTTTATATAACTATATTTTCTGGTATAAAATTTCGCAGTAGATTACAAAAAAACTCTTTTTAATAGTATAAATTATATTATTTATTATTTTCTATATTCATCTCAAAGTAAGATTTTTTACGAGCCGTTCATGTATATTTCAGTGGACACAAGAATCATACCTTGAGAACCATTTTTCACACTTCTCAAGGGCCCCACCTCTCTCCATTGTGTATCCTTGTGTTATTAAAGTAGCCATTACCTTATTTTGTCCAAATACTTTTTACAACCCTGAAAGAAGTTTTTATTAATATTATAAGGTCGTTGGGTAACGGAAACATTAACAAAATGACCGCCGAAGGGACCACTTTTCTTCCTCCACTACTAAAATATTTTAAAAATCTTTTTCTTTAAAAAATTGTGCGTATACTCATGTACGCGCGGTAGAAGCTATAATTGAAAACTAAGATAAAAACAAAATTATATATTAATGATGCTCAAAGTATTGAGTTGTAAAAATTTAGGTAACCTGATAATTGTCGATTATTGTATTGATTTTCATAAAAAGAAATAAAAAGTCTACTTACTTATTTATTTACTAATGTTTACTTTTTATTTTAATAATTATTACTTTAATAATTACTTTTTTGCTTTGCGCCATTTTTTTCTTATTTTTAATGTCTTATACTTAATTTCTTTATAGTATTCGGAGAAATCTTCCTTCTGAGGCAGCCCATCTACAGTTTAATGCGTTTGTTGTATCAAGTGTGGACAATTGCAATGGTATCTACGCTGGCCTACCGATGTTTCAGCTCGATAGACTACAATCTATTCTAAACGCTGCAGAACGGATAATATATGGCAATGAAGTGATTATAATGCTGGCTCCAGTGTGCTAGATAGAATAAGGAAAGGAGTGCTGAAATGGTTTGGTCATGTGGAACGTATGAATGAAGAAATGATGGTTAAGATAATAATATTATCTTAATATTAGGTCCTTACATATGAAATTGGCGTTATGCCGTACTGGCAAATTTGATCTCAAATATCTTCTCTTTGGTTAGGAATTCCAAATCCAAATTTATACAGCCATTTACTCATGTATTTGTGTTTTGAAAATTATAATTCATTTGTTTTTTCCTCAATTGTTTTTTTCTTTGCGTCACTCAGTTTACAAAATGAAAAACTTGAAATATCGCGTTATTTACGAGTACGAGTTCCACCGTGGCACCAGTGCTGCAGAAACGGCTCGAAGGATTAATGATGTGTATGGCGACGGTGCCGCAAAAGAAAAGCACAGTGCGTTTTTGGTTCCAACGTTTTCGTTCTGGAAATTTCGACCTGCAGAACAAGCCCCGTGGACGGCCGGAGACCAAAGTTGATAATGAAGAATTGAAGGCTATTGTGGAAGCGGATCCATCGCAAACCACATCCGAGTTAGCTGCAGGCTGCGGTGTTAGTGATAAAACTGTTTTAATCCACTTGAAGCAAATTTGTAAGGTGAAAAAGCTTGAAAGGCGGGTACCTCACGAATTGAGTGAAGCAAATCAACAAACGCGCGTTGACTGCTGCGTTGCATTACTCAACCGGCACAATAATGAAGGGATTTTAAATCGAATCATTACCTGTGATGAAAAGTGGATCCTGTACGATAATCGGAAGCGCTCATCGCAATGGCTGAACCCTGCAGAACCAGCCAAACCATGCCCCAAGCGAAAATTGACTCCAAAAAAGTTACTTGTGAGCGTTTGGTGGACTAGTGCTGGTGTCGTTCACTACAGCTTTCTTAAATCTGGCCAGACGATTACGGCAGATGTCTATTGTCAGCAACTGCAAACCATGATGGAAAAGCTAGCTGCTAAACAACCGAGGCTGGTTAATCGCTCTAGGCCACTGCTGATTCATGATAACGCTAGACCACACACTGCACAACAGACGGCTACCAAATTAGAGGAGCTTCAATTGGAATGTCTAAGACATCCACCGTACTCTCCGGACCTTGTCCCAACAGATTACCATTTTTTTCGAAATTTGGATAACTTCTTGCAAAGGAAAAAATTCAACTCCGATGGGGCAGTCCAAACCGCCTTCAAAGATTTTATTGATTCCCGTCCGAATGGTTTTTTTAGTAAAGGGATCGATGAACTACCTATGAGATGGCAAAAGTGCATAGATATCAATGGTACATACTTTGATTAAAAAAATATATTATAATAAAAAAAATCGGCTTCATGTTCCTCCCATACTAAACGTCAATTTCATATGTAAGGACCTAATAATAATAACATTATCTTCAAAACTCGCCTCATATATTATATGAGGCGAGTTTTGAAGGCAACAGGAATAGAGGGCGTCCGCGAAAAACCTGACTCGATCAGATACTACAAGTATTTGAGGATAGCCCTGTTAAAAGTCTCAATAACCGTAGAACTTGTATGAGAATATGTATTCATGTAGCCGAAGCAAAAGTGGTATGCCAAGATAGAATAACATGGCGATCTTTCATCTCTGCCTACCCCTGCGGTGAAACGACGTGATGGTTAATTAGTTAGTTTTGACCGCTTTTACATGTTTTTTTTTCTGTGTAAAAAGTTGAATTATTGCTTTTCAATAATAGCAAGATGATTTTGTGGTCACATTATTAATATAATTAATATAAATGAACTACATTTCTTTTTCAATTAAAGCTGATCGTATTATGTTTTTTGAATATTGTTTAAAAGAAAACACATCCAATTGCAATTTAAAAAAATAGTTCCTTGATATTGAAGTTCAAAAGGGGAATTTACCCCATACCCATCATAAACACCAATTCTAGGATTAACACACAAACACGAATCCCCAAAGTGGTGACTCCGACTTGTGGCAAACCACCTTCACCTCTAAAATTTTTTAAAAAGTCTTCTAATGTCAGATAAATAATGATTTAAAATGAAACCGCTCTCTAGTTTTTTGCTATTCTTTTTTGACTAGTGCAGAGACGGTGACCACTGGCTAACCACAAAGCACTAGCCGTATGATACCGTCAACTAAACGACGCCTGCTGCAAGCTCCAAAAGATCGTCGCACCCTCCTAACTTCAAATCAATCACTAGCTTTTGTAACTAACTCCGTTCTACCACAGTATACCCAGAACAGTAGTTTATCTCCGGCCTGTCGGCGAGTTATTGGCCTACTCTTGCATTGACGCTAGGGTTGTCACTTTATTTTACACCCTTTCTTTTAACTCGTAGCGTCTGAGATTCCGACTCATAAGGTAGACACGAAACCCGAAAATTTCTGTAATTAGTATACCTAGTTTCTGCACTTAAATTGCAAGAACGCTGATTAACATCAACGTAGACTGTTAAAAACTCACAGTCTTTGTGATAATCAACACACCTCTTTAGTAAAGCGCCACAAACATAAAAAAAGGCATTTTTTTCAGGAAGCGCATTTTTTTTCTAAAGCGGCGGCTGCGAGCGCGAATGGCACCGAAGGCACTGCCCTTACTGCCGCCGCCTTGTGCCCCCACATTCTATGTCAATGTGTGCGTCACAGTGCGTGCGTACACTGCGCCGAGCACGCACGCACACATTCTAATGGGTAGCGGCCAGTTTGTATGATGACGTATTACTGTTCTTAGTATACGACCGCCCCTTTAAATCCCTTAAATCTTCTGATGCAGTATTCAAATTTAGTAAGTGGACCAAAATGGAGGCAGATTACCATTTCCCGTTGATTCCTTATCATCGAACATACCATGAACATTTCATACGACCAACCCAATTAGCCTATCCACTGTCTTTTATATTTTTGGTGTTATTATCTAACACTTATTCATACACCAGCTGCTACAAGGCCCTGAAAAAAGTTATCGAAATTTGTTTGAATTTCCACACCAAATTTATTGCCGAAGCGTGTTTTTAAAACTGTTGTAAATTGATAGATAAATTTTGTTTTGCCGAAAATATTTTTTGGAATTTATTCCAAATTATATTTATTGGAATATATTTTATTGATGTAAAACCTACAGGCGATCCTTGTAAACATCAATGGGTTTTATTTCCGTCATTTCTAAAACTTTGATAATAATTTTCGATAATTTCAAATAGACTTAATCCTATTTCAATAAAAGCGCAAAGCTTTTGAAAAGGTCCGCGTAAACTCTTTTTAAGAACTTAAGTTTTCGCTCATTATGAATGCTGCGAATCTTAAATATATATAGCTACCGTTGTCATTATAGGCTGGGCGGGCCAACCCACCCTTATTATCCGCGAGGTTGGCATTGCCTTCAGACAGAGGCCGACAGGCGGCCTATGCCGAAAACCGCTCGCCCACGATTGCTGGCCAGGAAAATAGCTCACCATACAATTACTCTCAAGAAAAGTTGCTCGCCAATTGCGTGATAGGCTATTTTAGTAATGTTTAAAACCAAATTAATTAATCAATTAGAAAAAAATCTAATTCACAATAAAATATAAGGTTACTACCGGGATTCGAACCCTATTTGAACTACCGTATCAAAAAAAAGTAGATTGCTCTATGGACAAAAATAAAAACTAATCAACTAATAAAAACAAGAACTACATATAAGGTCGATATATTCACGGAAACATAGAAGGTTGCTATAGCTTAGTGGTCAGAGCACCGGCCCCGGAAAGGAGGTGACCTGGGTTCGAATCCCAGTAGTAACCTTATATTTTTTCGTGAATTAGATTTTTCTGCGTGTCTTTCTAATTGATTGATTAATGTGGTTTTAAAAATTTCACAGAACTTTGTTCTGAAAAATTACAACTTCACAAATATGAATGTGTTCTTGAATATATATTTTGTAATGTTTTACATGAATAAAGATACAGAAACAAGTTTATTGAAAAACATTATCATATGTTTTATATTATTTTTAACAAATATTGCCGTCGTTTAAAAGTATTTATAAAGACTTATAAAGATTAATATATGATTTAAATTCCACAATTCCCAAAACAACAAATATTTTTAGTATTAATCCTAATCGTGTAATGTCCGTGTATAAAAACTTTTTTTAAAAGTACCGTCATTTTTGACGGTATGTCACTTACAGCTAGTATAATTATTGCAACACTAACCGTCCAAAATAGATTTTCATAAAAAAAATAATTTTATCCGTTAGTGACAATAATTTGTTTATTACATCCTCAATTAATTTATTACATCCTTTTCTCAGTCACGATATTTTTTTCTTGACTAATTAGGTTCACCGCCGCATATATATTTTATATTTATTTGTTTATAGTCTTTGTGTTTAATTTGTAGAACTCCATATTTATATTTTAGCGAAATTTAATTTACATTAAATTGTAATAATTATTATTAATGAAATTTAAAATGAATTAAATTTTATTTAATATTATTATTAGTGAAACTTAAAAATATAATTTAAACAAATATTATTATTAAGTTCTGCGTCTCAACTATTTTTAGTGTGACAGCAGTTTCGGCTTGTAAAGCCATTATCAAATAGTCATTTATTAAAATTTAATTTATTTTAAATTTCCCTAAAAAATGGACAGTTCTTTAGTTTACATCCGAAATTGAGATTTATTTTCAATAATGAAACTAAGTTCCTATCCTTTCAAATATAAACATCACCTATGGAAACACCCAATTACATTCAAAATAAATTTTATTATTACACATATTTTGTCAAATAAGAAGAGTTCCTTAAACTTGTGGTGGTCCAGAGCCGTCGCGACTCTAGTCGCATGCATCAAGCGATTGCCACCTGTCAAGGACTCGGTGTGGCTAACCATGTCCATGTCACCAGTAGGCACATTCACTCTATTACCGACCGCCGTTGCATTTGCAAGAAATATTTATGTACTTAACGCCGTATCTGCAAATTTTTGCCAATAAAATACCACAGTTAATCGTGAGCATAATTCTGCCTCTGCTGAATCACCTCACAATATACTACGTGCTACTCACACAATACGTCACGTTCCGATACAAGAGGATGCCTTTGGACGGGTGGGCATTTTATCCCATCTATGTATCTACACACACACTAACCCTCCAAAAGCTCTTCAGTTCCTTTGCGGCTTCGGACCTATCAGCAGACCTATTATAATTCACTACATTCTACTGCGTTTATATAAATTAATTCAGTGGAAAAAACTGACTTGAGATGGATGACCATTCTCATCTCTTTTTTCTTATGATATTTGTATGCGTCACATCAAGTACTCTGCAATTCTCTACAATTACTAAATATAACCCATTTATAAAAAGGGGTATTGAGCATACATATACTGTAGCTCAATTTCGAGAGTTGTTACTACGGTACCCAAGAGGGTAATCGGTACGTCCCATGACTCGAAACTCATCCATTCAGTATTTTTTATTAACATTCGAAAGCGAAGTGACCGAAATCAATTACATTAAAATTGTTCAAGTTTTTTCGTTTGATCAACGTTAGGAGTCGTCGATATATTTAAACTTCAAACTTAACTCACTTGCAAAGTTGGCAGATACTCCGCAGTACCCAGCTCAAAGCAGTATCTCGACCCTGAAATTTAGAAGTTACAAACTTAAGGCGACTGCGTAATAAATTACGAAAATACGAGGATCTTTTGAACTTGGATAACAATTCTTTTTTTGCCTTTTTTAAACCATGACTTATTGATCTTAAATTTTTTTAAATGATTTATTCATAAATTATTTAATTAAAATTAAATAAAACTTAAATAGTTAAGACAAAGTTAGTATTCATGGTTTACTCTACTTTATTTTATATTTTCCAATCGTCCTAATTTTTCTTATCATGGCCTGTTAAGATGATATGTACTTGATTGTCCATCCCATACTACTTAATTATATGTCTTTAATTTATCTTTTGTAAAATAATCTTCGTAAGCACATTCTATATTAATTTTTTGTTTTATTTAGTTAATCACAAACACATAATATTAATATGATATTAATTAATCACAAACATATAATATAATTTCAACTTAATAATATCATAGTATATTATGTAACATGATAATATCAGAAAAGGAAGTTGTTTTATCTGTTGCATCAATGATCAAAATGTCAAAATTGCAATAAACTACTATTTTTTAATCTTGATTTGCAGTCTGAAAATATGAATGCTTTGCGAATGAAGAATATTATGCGTTCTAATTAATTAATATTCGTGTTAAAAGAATTAGTTTCGCAAAGAACATTTTGTATATCAAAATAAACGGTTATAATTTATTATAGTATCATTAAATCAACGTTTATTATTTTATTAGATAAAATTGATGGTTGAGTACCTAAATAAATGAGAATAAATCTGTCTCGGTATGATTCAAATTAATTGCTGATAACTTCTATTATAAACTAATATTCTAGTAATTCCATTTGCATGGATCATTTTGGTATATTTTAGTGTGTATATTGAACATTCGAATAAATACATCATACAGTTATATTGCTCAAACAATAGAAAAGGTACAAAATATTTTTTTAAGAGTTGTCAATTACGTGTTCCAAGAGACCAATTAAATTATGATTCCCTGTTGAGTTTAATTAGTTTATTAAAGTTTAGTGAAAGAAGAACCATTTCAGATTTAATATGCCTTTTTAAAACTCTGTTTAATTATTTAAAGAGCCCTGATATATTACAATTAATAAACATTCATGTACCTGCTAGGAATACTAGAAAAGTACAACCGTACTACACTAACAATACTGCGACCATAGAACAAAGGAACTCGCCAATATCTAGAATACAACATCTAGGCAATGAATACGCCAAAATAGATATTTGGAATGCTACCTTGCACAGTTACAAAAAGGTCCTAAATAGCATTTTTCTTAATGCAGAAATATAACATATACGCGCATAAGTATATATTTTTTTGTTAACTCGCCTTTTAATATAACGATTACTTAAAAAAAATATTTTTTGTATTTATTTTTTTAATTTAATTAATATTTATTTACTTATTTATTCTTCTTTAATTTATTATATAGCCTATTGAATCGCCTATAACATAAAATAACTATTTTTAAAATATATTAAGTAAAATTATTATTTATATTTCTAATTTCATCGAATTACTGTTCTTGTTTATGTATCTAAATAATTTATGTTCACATTAGTATTTTTTAAAATATTATTTATATTGTCTATTATTTATCAACTTTGTAAAAATTATAAAGTATAAGGCTCTAGAGATATATATATGTAAACAAACAGATAAATAAATAAATAAAAATTGAAATTAAAAAATTCTTGTATTGACATAAATTGTAAATAATAAATAAAAATATTCATGACGTAAAAATTGAAGAAGGATTTTATATTAAGCAATAGCGATCAAGATGTAATTTTTATGATAACGCTAGCCGACAGAAATACGCCCGTTTGGGTGCCAAGCGTGGATTCGTATCCCAAATACGCAAAATCAATGTTGTGCTCTTCAGTAGAATATAATATATATTGTGGTGTAATCATCTATTTGTACGGAGTCTAAAGGACTCCAAAGCACATCCATGTTTCCGGCACGGTATTCCCGGCGACCACTTCATCCGGACAGACCGTGTTTGCCGGGATATTAAGGGTTGTTTAACCCCGAAACCGACATTACTGCATTATTCATGGGCGCTTTCCAATGAACATCTTCATTTATGTATGTGAAATATTCGCTGGGACCGCAATCATTGTGGGCGATAGAAAAAAGTGATATTTATTATATTTTGTTTTATATTTCTATAATTCAGGTAGCGCAGTAGTGATCGAATTATATATAATCAAAAAGTAAGGTATTAGAAACATTATCACTTGAATATGTTAAATAAAATTAATTTTAATTAATATAAATTAACTTTGTTTAAACCACTTATTTATTGAAAAAAAATCAACATGTTTCAAAGCCAATGGCTTCTTCATCAGGAAAACAAAAATAATATTTAAAAATCGAAGTATAGATCAAAATATTAAAAAGTTATATATGGAAAATAATAATATAAAGTACCTAATTAATATGAAAATAAATTTAAAAGATAACTATTTGCAAAAAGGACCTGATTATTTATAATATTCAATTTACTATTTACACTCTTTCTTATTTCCAAAATTTCTAATTTATCAAATTGTGATTCTGTATAATTTGTATGTAAAATTTGTAAACCCTTATTAATATCAAAAGAATGACCCGTAGCCAAAAGATGGTTAGAAAATTCAGAATAATTATTACTATTTAAACACCTTAAGTGTTCTTTAATTCTAATTTCAAAATTTCTACACGTTTTTCCTATATAAAAATAATCACAATCATTACAAATTAATTTATAAACACCCGATTTTTTAAAAAAATTATCCTTATCTTTATTATTTAATATGTATTTTTTTAATTTATTATTAGTATAAAAAGCTGGTTGAATAACATTTGAAATATTTTTAACTATTGAATTAGAAATTTCATTATTTATAAATATAATTTTCCTCCAATGTTTATCAGAATCACAAATTGAAGGGTAAACAAAAGATTTAAAATGTTGATTTTTTTCAATAAATAAGTGGTTTAAACAAAGTTAATTTATATTAATTATAATTATGTTACCACAAAATAAATTTGATACATTTGAAAAAGAATTTTTTATTTTTTTATTTTTTTTATTTAATATTAAAACTACATTTAAATCATAATACATTTGTCTATTACAATCTACTTAGATACATTTTATTTTATTGCTTTGCCTCTCCAAAAATGAGACTTGCTCATGTGCTTGGTAAGGGGCTTACACTTTATTAGTTTATTTTGGATTTGGCTTATTTGTTCCTTAGTGTAACGATATTGGCCTATTCAAATAGACATTGCTGAAAAATTATACGAAAATATCTATCTGCTAAAGTTTATAATAAAGAGAAGCTTCACAACCCTTTAAATACTCTATAATTAAATATTTGCCGGATAAGTAGGTGCGGGCGAGCTTTATTATTTCTGCACGCGGGCGTGTAAAGCAGGCTTTATGTTATTTTACTCTGGTGAAGCGAGCCAATCAAAAACGGTTGTCCGCGGAACGGATTCGGCCAATAAGAGGCATTCTAAGAGATAGACCTTTACCTTTACACGTCGGTTGGAGTCAAAAATGGCGAGGAATTTAGACTATATAAGCGATACAAATACCATCAGAGAGTCACAGAGGCAGCAACACTCGAAGATACAGCTAAGCATTTTCAATATTATTTATTTCTATTGCCCTTTTCGTGTATTCAATTTAGAACTTTCTGGATCGTAACAAATATTGATACATGTTGTGGATTGTTCTGTTACGTATTTTGGGCCTAGGGATAATTATTACTATACGCGCTTCAGATTTAATATACAAGAAATCGTGATATTGCGACTGTGATAATTCCAGCGGGTGAATTATTGCATAACGCTTATGAAATATATAATTCTGTCGCTGTTCATATGAAAAATCATTTAAATTTGATATTCATATATTACCAAAGATATAAAGGCTTTAAAATGGAATACTTTACTGACGAAGGGTGTTTCGTGTTTGTTTGTGGGATTTAAAATTCAGAATAATTATGTATATTTAATGTCGCGAGGTTCGGAATGTTCGAGAGATTCTTCAGGGCGGATGTATCCTTATGCAAAAGAATGCTTTGTTATCTATACTGGCGATTGAATACACGGATTTCTATATGATTTGTGTTATCTTGGGGATAATTCGGAGTATTTATGGGGTTTTGATATCACGATTGTCAGTGTGATATAAATTCAAATCGTACGAGGAATTTCCTACAAATAATATATTTTAAAAATGCATCTGGATTTTATATTTATTTTATTAAAACGTGAATGTGTGGTTTATTTGAACTCGTTACATGTTTGTATTGCGTATCATTAGGCAATCGCTTAAACACGATTTGTTCCTATCAAGTTCTTATAAAGACGTATTTCGAATTGTATATATTGTATCTATTTAGATTAAGCCGCATTTATTAATTCTAGAAAGGGTTTTCTGCTTCGAATGCAAGATATTATTTACAGGTCAGCCTGGCATATGAATAAAAATTTTTATACTACCGCCGTCTATCGAACTCAAACAAGTTGACCTTCGGTCTTCCGTAGCCGTGATGGTTTTTCATGTGACATTGTTTTATTCATTCAATATTAGATATTTTAAATGTTATCTACAACATATTCCATTATTGTGGGTCGTTTGCGGTTATATCAGGGGTAGTTGACCTTCGGTCTTCCGTAGCCGTGATAGTTGTTCATATGACATTGTTTTTATTCATTCAATATTAGATATTTGAAATGTTTTCTACAACATATTCCATTATTGTGGGTCGTTTGCGGGTAGATCAGGGGTAGTTAACCTTCGGTCTTCCGTAGCCGTGATAGTTATTCATATGACATTGTTTTTATTCATTCAATATTAGATATTTGAAATGTTTTCTACAACATTTTCCATTATTGTGGGCAGTTCGCGGTTTGTTCAGGGGTAGTTAACCTTCGGTCTTCCGTGATCACGTTATTTACTTATATGACAGATTGTTTTGTTTTGTTCGTTTAATATAAGTAATATCATATTTTTATGAGTTACCGTAATTATTTATCTATATGATTTTATTATTGAGAATGATGCAACGAATACTACTTCCATGAATACGAATATCAGGCTTACTATTCGGTGAATACGAACGCGAATATATCCACCAAGGTGGGGGGGGGAACTTGAACATACTTGTAAATATAATAACCTTGATGCAACGAATACTACTTCCACGAATACGAATATCAGGCCTACTATTCGGTGAATACGAATGCGAATATTTCCACCAAGGTGGGGGGGGAACTTGAACATACTTGTAAATATAATAACCTTGATGCAACGAATACTACCTTCACGAATACGAATATCAGGCTTACTATTCGGTGAATACGAACGCGAATATTTCCACCAAGGTGGGGGGGGGAACTTGAACATACTTGTAAATATAATAACCTTGATGCAACGAATACTACCTTCATGAATACGAATATCAGGCCTACTATTCGGTGAATACGAATGCGAATATTTCCACCAAGGTGGGGGAACTTGAACATACTTGTAAATATAATAACCTTGATGCAACGAATACTACTTCCACGAATACGAATATCAGGCCTACTATTCGGTGAATACGAATGCGAATATTTCCACCAAGGTGGGGGAACTTGAACATACTTGTAAATATAATAACCTTGATGCAACGAATACTACCTTCATGAATACGAATATCAGGCCTACTATTCGGTGAATACGAATGCGAATATTTCCACCAAGGTGGGGGAACTTGAACATACTTGTAAATATAATAACCTTGATGCACCGAATACTACCTTCATGAATACGAATATCAGGCCTACTATTCGGTGAATACGAATGCGAATATTTCCACCAAGGTGGGGGGAACTTGAACATACTTGTAAATATAATAACCTTGATGCAACGAATACTACCTTCATGAATACGAATATCAGGCCTACTATTCGGTGAATACGAATGCGAATATTTCCACCAAGGTGGGGGGAGAACGCAAGCATACTTGTAATTGTATTGTTTATGTCTGCTTGTGATATCACTATACGGCGTAGATGAACTAGTTTGAAAGGGCTTATGTTCTGCATGTGCTCGGCGTAGAGGGAATAGTCTTCTTGTTTCTAGGATCCTATACAGGTTTACAGGTGCTGATATTGAAATATATATACAAGGAAAACACTATTTTGGGAACCATTAACTGGATGACAGATATTGAAGCACACATACACACAAGGAGGACGTTATGTTAAATACATGACTGGAAAGTTGTTATTGGAAAACACAGGCGTCCAGTCGGCGGGACGCAAGCATACTTGTAATTATATTGCTTATGTCTGCACGTGATATCACTGTACGGCGTAGATGAACTAGTTTGAAGGGGTTTATGTCCTGTATGTGCGGGAATAGTTTTCTTGTTTCCAGGACCTAATACAGTTTTACAGGCGCTGATATTGAAATGTATATACAAGGGAAGTGAAGGGCTACACAGGCGCTGGTAATTGCTCAATTTTGGAGAGGACCCGTTATATTACTTCGGATCAGGATGCCATCCCAGAAGCAGACCAACTACAGAAATAAGATAAGAACCTTTAATATTATTTATTCTTTATTTTCTTATGTGTATCAAATGGAATGTTCGTGCTATATAATTTGTCATTGTCACATGGTCACTATTCATTTCATTACGTGGGTTCAGAGTTCGACGGCAACGGACGCGGTAACAAGTTGGTACATGTCGGGGCGTGACGTCGGAATTATTTCTTAATTATCTTTAGGATAGAAGCGAGGTCATTGTACGTGCATTCTGCATTTCAAACGTTTTACTAACATATATAAATACATATTATTGCGTTTTACAAATTGAATATGATCGCGGGAAATAGGCATTCCGTCCGGTTATGCAATGTTAACTTCCAACGTAGCATAATGAGATCTTATTACCGGTGCTAGACTCTCGAGGTTAGTCACGTGATTGTTGTATAAATGGAATAGTGAAGGGGATTGAAGAAAGAGATACACTCGCGATACAGATAGTTGTATGTAACTGGGATCAAATGACGGGGTGCGTGTTCTCGGTCCAGGGGATGAACGGGACTGCGGAGACACTCTGGGTGGGTCTAAGTAGAATTGCGCAAAGCCTCCACACAGTTAAAATGTGTTCAGTCAAGCAAAGGTGAAGCATTTCGAATCGGACCAGAGCGTCGTGCCTCAAACACAGCCGGAGGGAAGAAGCCCCTACGTTCTTTCACTCCCCTTGGCCCGACGAGCTCGAATTCCGGATATGAATGTTCATGAATGTCAGCTATAAGACTCAGGTAGCCGTACCTCAATCAAAACCTTCGTTTGAGACCTCATCAACGTACGAGACAGGGCGTTCCGCATGGACGAGCAACTATGAGAAGCAGGAAGCAATTTAATAATCTATACACTGCGCGAGGACATTACTAACACCATCATACTCATCATTCACCACCTTTTCTAACTTGCTGTATACAGAGACCTTCGGGGTTCTCCTTTCCCGGCCAGCGAGAAACATATCAGGAATTACACAATCAACTGTAATAATCATGCTGTTTTACCATCATTTAATACCTCTAGTCAATAAGACTACACCGTGGGATCAATCACATCAACTATATTTGGCGATGCTAACATGGCTCTGACTGACGCGCTCAAGGACGAGTCTTTTCCAGTCACCCAGTTAGTTCATTCAGCCCTTTAATCAGCAGTAAACATCATAATAATCCGGCTCATGTAGCCGCAACGTGGGATCCTCATCATTATACACCAGTCAATTTGACTGCCCCGCGGGATAATATACAAACCTTAATATCAGACGCGGGATTTCTTCCTGATATGTTTGTCGCCGGGAAGCGAGGACTTCGGGGGATTCCAGCAGGAGCAATAGAGTCTCGGCTTGATCTTGGTCTGCAGCTTAGTGTGGGAGGTTATGTCTAAACAGGAGTTAACCACCGGATGCGGCGATGCTCTGGGGCCGCATCCCCCTCCCCCCTACAGGGGGGGGGGGGCATCTAGAATCCACGTTTGAACAGAAGTGGTTAGACACTTCTTAAATTTCACTTACAAAACTGTATCTTCCATTCCCTTAGAATCTCGGGCTGTGATAACGTCAGACAAAGCTTGCCCTGAGCCTCTGTTGCGCCTAGTTGTTATAAATGTGTTTGTCTTCCCCCACTATGTACTATGAACAGATTGAGCAGATCGGACAACGTGGGACGCGTTATTGGTAGATTTCTTACTTGTGTTTTTTGAATATAACGTATGCTATTGTATCTTGTAAATCTGTCATAAATGGATGCCGCATGTGGTTGTGCTGACACTGTTCTAAGCTGCTATTATGAGAAGTTGATAATCAAAGCGGGCGGAATCTTTAACGTATGCCGTTGGCTTGGCAACGATTGTATTGTTTTATATTACAGTATTTTAACCCCGGTGGTATTATAGTTATGGCGGTACAATGTAAGGGAGTTTTGCTACTAGCGTTTATTCCTTCGCTACTCCGCATATAATTGGCTTTTAGGCCGACTCCGGACGTGGACGATATCAGCTATCTCTCATACAGGCGAAACAGCAGAATTCTAGAGCGGTTTCTAGAAGGACGAGTGCGGATTAGTTACGTGCGTTTGTTATTTCCATAATTAGGTAAGAATTCGATCTATATTAGTCTAGTCGCGTTAATAAGAATACGAATCTCACCACATATCAAAAGAATTTTGGATAGCTACGGACACAACGGAGGAGGAATTTTCCTAACCACTAGATAGATCACGACTGGCCAATTTTGAAAATATAAATTCTTAACAAAAAAAAAAAAAATATTAGCTTTCATGTAAAAATACTTCCGAAGTTCTAAGTTCGACTTAAGTTTTCACCTAGTAGCTTAAAGCATAAAGTGTGTGCTTAAAAGTCCCAAAAGCCGTAATAAAGCTCAATTCGGTAGCTTAAAGTCTCAAGCTTTGGGCTTTTCGTAAAACTTATATTATTAAACTTTATACTTAGGTATTTAGCTTAGGTGTACAGGTAGGTAGGGTTACATTAGCTATATGTCTTGTTATGCATTGTCGAATTGTATCGATGTAAAGTGTTGGTTTATTTTTTTCTTTAATTGTTGTAAGTCATCGATTTTCTTATCTGTAGGTAGGTTATTGAAGTTTTTTATGCCCAAGTATATGTAGTTTTGTTGAAACAGTTTGGTATTATATTTTGGGATTTTAAAATTATTTTTGAATCTTAATGATGTGTTTTTTCAAATTTAGCAGTTTTTTTTTTTTTAATTAGTTGTATAATTGACGTTTTTTTGTAAACATTCTCTAATTTTGTAACTTGGAATTTAGAGAAAAGTAATTGTGTAGAGAAGGTTTTTCTTTTTTTTAATATTACTTTTATAATTGATCTTTGGATTACTTTCACTGTGTTTATGATGTTATTATACGCCCCTCCCCATTTTTAAATTATCTATGGTTAGTGTGTTACGCAATCTTATGAACATATATATGCATTTCCTTATTCTTTTGACCAACTCGCTAATGTGGCTGTGCCATTTTATTGATTAATTATTGAATCATTTGGGCCACTTGACTATCCTGGTTCATCCCTTTGTTGAATGCAATAAATTTTAAATGGTTGACCTGTTTAAATACCTGGGTAGTATCAAAACACAAACACTTGACCCAGATACTGAAGTAAGATGAAGTATAGAGACAGCATTTGCTGCATTTAATAAAATGAGGTCCTTCTTCTGCGATAATAATCCTAACCTTAAACATTCGCGGAGATTTATAAAATGTTACATATTGTCAGATTTCTTGTATGGCTATGAAAAAATGACTCTGAAAGTTAATATTATGGATCGGTTAGAAGCATCGAAATATGGATACAAAGGAGAATGTTTTATACACCGTGAACCGATACTGTCAACAATACGGAGCTTTTAGAGAGCTGGAGCCATTAGAGAGGCCACTGTTGTATGTTGAAGAGAAATCTCTTATTTAAGGAATAAATATTGCCTCCTTCGACTAACACTCGACGGCAAAATAGAAGGAAGACGGGAGTTGGTAGAAGACAAATGTCAACACACAAAGAAGACAAAATGCGCAACACCAGAGAATAGACCGGAATGAGACAGGTTTTGGATTTGTTTTGGGCGGCGTAGAACAGAGAGGTTTGCGCACAAGTGATCGTCAGAGGGTCCTGTCAAGGCACAAAAAGAAAATATTTTATTAATAAGATAAATTCAACTGCTGTCCAACACTGCTGCTGCTGAAACAACACTGCTGAAACACAAAAATATTACAATGTACAAAATGCGCATCAAACCAGTTCTTATATCCGGTGACTACGGTGAATGAGCGAGGAAGGACGTTTTTTAAGGAAAAGTTTTGAGGCGTATCTTTAGACAAGTTCTTGAAAATGAACTTTGGTGCAGACGTTACAACAATAAGCTCTATATCTTTATTAATGAAGCAAAGCGTCACACAATTTATAAAACTGGAAAGACTTTGGTGGCTGGATTATGTGGAGAAAATGACTGAAATGAAAGTATTCAAGTCCCAGCTGAATTCAAGAGCGATAGGGCAAAGGAGCTTAGGAAGGCATTAATTAAGATGAAGATGTAACTGAGCCAACAGTGATGGTGATGTGTGAATTAATCAATACAGCGCAAGAAAATCAAAAGGTAAATAATACAAGACATTAAGGGAAAATATTCAAAATTGAAACAGGTGTGGCAATTAAAATTAAATGTTAAATTTTATTTATTTATTTATTTATTTTTATTTATTTATTTATCTTCATCTTGTTACATGACAGGAGATGGAGCCGCTCATCTCACTAGGAAGAACCTGTGCCGAGATGAGCAGCTGAACAATATATTTAGAACAAAAAATAATAAAGATATACAACAAAATACTATATAACTATAAAATTAATTAATTAATTAATTGAGTGTATAAATATAAAATGTGGATAATAAGAACAGAATATACTGTAAAATACAAAAGCAATAGTGAAAGTAGAGTAATATATATAAAAATCATATGCATGGATAATAACAAAATGTATATATAATAGCACAGTTAAAAGTATATTTAGGTATCTACCTATATAAGAGAATTAAATGAATGTTTGTGTATATTAAATAGTGATAAGAAATGAAGTTTAATGAGCAATAAATAATGACCTGTTTTCGGCAGTTGGGTATTTGTGCAAATGCAGGTGACAATAATGTCTTCTCCAATAGTGTTGTGTAAAAAGTTAAGAGTAGGGTGTCCACACTGACTATGACAGAATGGACACCAAAGACATTTGGATATCACTTCCATCAGTCTGCATAACACCCTTAACCATTTTTTTAAAAAGTGACAGAGTGTTTGCACTCCTAATATTTTCGGGAAGAGCATTGAAGAACAAAGGAGCCTTGTAAAAAAAACTTCTTTGTCCAAACACTGTCTTGGCACTTATTGGCTGATACATTAAAGAAGTGGACATTCTAGTATGGTGCATTTGCTGGGTTCGTTTAATAATAATTTTGATTTTATAGAATTTGCACAGAGTTTGAATAATGGCAAGCTGGCTGACAGTCATTATTTTATTTTCGCTGAATAAAAGTTGTGAGGAGTATAAAAAACTTTTTTTAAACATATAGCAGTTTCCCCAGCAAATAATATTATAGGTTAGTAAAGATTGTACAATAGCATAATATACAGTTTTTAAAGTGTTTTGTCCAGTACGTTCCGTAATTCCTTGAAAATATATGTAAGTTTTCTAATTTTATTTGTTAACATAGTAATATGGTTGTTCCACTTCAGGTGTTTATCAATAATTATTCCAAGGTACTTGATGTTGTCTACTCTTTCCAAAGATTGACAATTGCATTCCTGTACACAGGTATGTAATGTCAGATCATGGTCTAATGAAGGTTGGTTTTTAGAGGAAATATTGAAAGTAATATATTTGGTTTTTTGAGAATTAAGTGTAAGAAGATTATTATCAAGCCATCTTTTTACAGTCAACAAACCTTCATTGCTTTTAGCATAGGTTTCTTCCCAAGTATCACCACTAAATACCAAGACTGTGTCATCTGCAAATGCCACAGAAATACCAGAAAATTTTACTTTACATAAGTCATTAATATATAATAAGAACAAAATAGGTCCCAGTACACTACCCTGTGGTACACCATATAAAACTGTATTGTTTGAACTAACATGTTCCTTTATTGTTACTATTTGCGTTCTATTTTTAAGATATGTTCTAAACCAGTGTGATGTCTCATCTTCTTCGCCTTTCAGCTCGATCCTACTCCTAACTGAGTTTACGCCTTGTTAGAGGCAAACAAGCTATCTATCTACGTCGGGTGAAGGCTCTACGGCTTTTAACGTAGTATTTCCAAACACCCTCGCTTTATTCAAGACCTCCCCAGTTCACGTTGTGTAATTTTTTGTTTCGAACTATAGGGGATGAATTGGTTTAGTGGTAACCCTAACGCAAGCCTTTCTTAAATTAAATACTGGGGTATGAAGTTCGTGAATGTTCATGGAAAACGCAAACAAAACTACCTAGCACGTCAATTAAGCCCTACGGTGCAATTGCTAAACATACTATGTTCCGTGGCCCTATATTATTTACCAATCATTCCTACGGACTGAAACCACTGCATCTGGTGTAGCTGCGCTTCCAGAGTGCGCGATCCTCTGCTTCCATGCACTCTCCGCTCGATCCCCCATTGTCCTACCTGTACGGGATCGACCGCCATCCACTGGAAAGGTTAGTGACGTGCCGTTATCACATGCGCATGCACGTATAGAGTACATAGATCCCCTGAAAGCCCTCGAGTCCTTCGTAGCCGTTCCTATGGATGATTCCGTCTTCGACGCCCTCGCTGATTAATAATTTTATCTCTCGCCGTTATCTCGCTGTGCTTATTCCTTACGATCTTTTATATTTAATCTACATTAGCTTTATATCAATTACATTGTTACGTTTATTTACTAGCCGGCCTAAGTTCCGTTACCTGTGTCTGGCCCTATGTCTCATTCTAGTGGTACGTTGGGTTCTAATGGATAAGGGGTTTGTAGGAGGTATGTGTAAATGTATGTGTACGCGGAAAATGTGGTTGCTTTAAATTCGGCCCCTCCATACCCAAAGGCTCATCGGTGACTGATCCCATCTTCCTTCTCCCGACACGAGTTCCGGATACGTTGACCTGAGCCTGGATGCGCCTTCTCATGTTGGGCCTCTTCTGTGCAAAGTACCGCACCATCCCTCGCGTCAGTGTCTGGCGTCCGGGCTCAGAGCCAGTTTGCCCCCCGAATTCCAACTCCTCCAGGTTAAACTAAGTTAAACTACGGTATATACACTGAAGCTACTGTAAAGATGGTCCCGGGCCACCTGTCAAGTCAAAAATATGCGAGTGGGGAGGGGGAGTTTCCTAGGCTCCCCAACCATCGCCTGTGAGCAACTGCAGCCCATTGGCCATTCGCGACACTACAGTGACTGCAACCACCCTCCCAGGTAGTACTTATTATAATCTGATATGCATCAATACGTTCAATCCATTCCAGACGAGGGAAGACATCCGCACGGGTGTTGTGCCACCCGTGAAGAGCCCCCTCATACACTAAGTACGAATAGATACATACTAATAAAATATAATATACATACATATACATACATATACAATACATAAATAAATACTTGTAATGGTTGGTTGCCATGTGGTTTCACGAGGCCATGACCCCTCGTATTAGTAGATGGAAAGGTGGATCGGGACAGTAGGGATATGCCTAGCCCCTGGCCAGGGATGTCGGTGTATTTTCTCCAAATGGTGTACAGCTAGAATCCTGCCATCGATGATGATGAGATCTGCCTAATTATCTCCGACTGATGTGTAACTGGAACCCTGCCATCACTGATGAAGATGATGATGTCACTATCGAAACGTCACCTGATGACATTTAGCTGAACCGCCGCTAATGATGATGATGATGATGATGATACAATCGTAACGTTTCCTGACGATATACAACTGGGACACCGCTAATGATGACGTTGATGATGCTATCGAAAAGCCCCCTGACGATATATAGCTGAACCACCGCTAGTGATGATGATGATGACGATGATACTATCGTAACGTCTCCTGACTATATATAGCCGAAACACCGCTAATGATGGTGATGATACTATCGTAACGACTCCTGACGATATATAGCTGAAACACCGCTAATGATGATGATGATGATGATGATGCTATCGAAACGCCCGCTGACTATATATAACTGGGACTCTGCTAGTGATGATGATGATGATGATACTATTGAAACACCTCCTGACTATATGTAACTGGGACACTGCTAACGATGATGTTGATGAAGATACTATCGCAACGCCTCCTGACTATATACAACTGGGACGCTGCTAACGATGATGTTGATGATGATACTATCGAAACGCCTCCTGACTACATACAACTGGGACGCTGCTAATGATGGTGATGATGATGATGCTATTGAAACGTCTCCTGACAATATATAACTGGGACACTGCTAATGATGATGATGTTGATGATACTATCGCAACGCCTCCCGACGATATATATCTGGAACACCGCTAGTGATGATGATGATACTATCAGAACGCCTCCTGACTGTATGTGACTGGAACACCGCTAATGAAGATGATGATGATGATACTATTGAAACGTCTCCTGACAATATACAACTGGGACACGGCTAATGAAGGTGATGATACTATCGGAACGCCTCCTGACTATATATGACTGGAACACCGCTAATGAAGATGATGATGATGATACTATTGAAGCGTCTCCTGACAATATATAACTGGGACACTGCTAATGATGGTGATGATACTATCGGAACGCCTCCTGACTATATATGACTGGAACACCGCTAATGAAGATGATGATGATAATACTATTGAAACACCTCCTGACGATATGTGACTGGAACACCGCTAATGAAGATGATGATGATGATACTATTGAAACGTCTCCTGACGATATACAACTGGGACACTGCTAATGATGGTGATGATACTATCGGGACGCCTCCTGACTATATATGACTGGAACACCGCTAATGAAGATGATGATGATGGTACTATTGAAACGTCTCCTGACAATATATGACTGGGACACTGCTGGTGATGGTGATGATGATGATGCTATCGAAGCGCCGCCTGACTATATATAACTGGGACGCGGCATATGAATAGACAAATAAATACCTAATTAATTAATGAATCATCAATTAAATAAATAAATAGAGATGAATAATTAAGTTCGGCGTCGAGCACACGGGCCGATGATGATGCTATCGAAACGCCGCCTGACTATATATAACTGGGACGCGGCATATGAATAGACAAATAAATACCTAATTAATTAATGGATCATCAATTAAATAAATAAATAGAAATTAATAATTAAGTTCGGCGTCGAGCACACGGGCCGATGATGATGCTATCGAAACGCCGCCTGACTATATATAACTGGGACGCGGAATATGAATAGACAAATAACCACCTAATGTATTAATGAATCATCAATTAAATAAATAAATAGAAATGAATAATTAAATTCGGCGTCGAGCACACGGGCCGCGCGATACCTGGAAGTTCACACACATGCAGAGAAGGGTTATTTGGCGAATTAATTCGCCCCTATTATGGTCAGTACGGATCCAACATGCAAAAAAACACCTGTGGATAAAAGTATATTTAAAGTTTACGGTACAGGGGTTAGCTTTCACTGTCGGCGCTTCTTCCGTCTATGTCTGGGGTATCGAACCCGAGACCATTCTTCTTAATCGTGCGCCACCTTTATATATCGTTATAATCTCAAAACGGAAAGAGGATGACATGACTTACCCATCTGCCGCCGATTATATCCATTCCAGTGCTTCGTAGTTTCACTTTAAGTACCTCACTTTATACCTAAGGATTGCGAACACTTGCCTCGCACGCGCACACGATTCACAGGCCCCTAATTAACTATAGTTCGCGACCTAACCTTTGATCCTGCCATCACGCGTTTTTAAGTTTCCGTAGCTGGGGATTAGTATCCAGCCTCTGTAACTATACGGTGTATATACTCTAACCAAACCGAAACTAGACATTATTTCCCTTTCTTTGAATTTATATTCCTCGGGATACCGGAATTAGACTCTAGCTCGACAATTGCAAGTATTTATATATCTTAATAATACTGCAACATAGTCCTTATTTCCGTCTTACGTATCCGTACTTCCCGGGTCATCGAGACTAGACACCAATTCTAATGATCATACTCTAATGATTATACGCACCGATATTTTTCATAAAACCCGTTACCCGTTATTTTCTGATGTTACATATTCTTATATTTATCCGAAATCCCGGGATTAAGCTTTGAATCTAGGATTCCATCCATTTATAAGTTTTAACAAACCCATGAAGCAACCACTTGTCCACTTGTTGTTGTTAAAGAATTGATTGCTTCTATAATAAAACCCCACTAGTCTACATCTTTATAAGGTCAATACATATTACTTTTAGGGTCCGCCGATTTAGTTTTATTCTTAATATTATTATTATTATTATTATTATTATTATTATGATTATTATTATTATTATTATTATTATTATTATTATTATTAATATTAATTAATTACACGGCTTAATAGCCTTTTACAACAGGTTTATACATAATTAAAATACAACAAACGATTAAATGTAAAAGAAAAATAAAGGGTATAGATGTAAAAAAGTATATATACATAGTTTAAAAATAATGAGGTTAGACATTTATGTAAAAAGTATATATGCAAAAAGGTGTAAAGTAGCAGGTTTATACATAATTAAAATACAACAAACGATTAAATGTAAAAGAAAAATAAAAGGTATAAATGTAAAAAGGTATATATATATATAGTTTAAACATAATGAGGTTAGACATATATGTAAAAAAGGTATATATGCAAAAAGTGTAAGGTAGCAGGTTTATACATAATTAAAATACAACAAACGATTAAATGTGAAAGAAAAATAAAGGGTATAAATGTAAAAAAAGTATATATACATAGTTTAAACATAATGAGGTTAGACATATATGTAAAAAGGTATATGTGCAGAAAAGTGTAAAGTAGTGATCTCAGAAATTTTTACTCACCGATAATATAGCAATATTAAATTTGAATAGCCAGCTATATATATAAAAAATTTAAGACATTATATAAAATTTAATATTTTGAAAAGAAATGATCATATAATGATTTTTTAAATTTTGAGAGAGATGGATTTAAAATGTCGACATATGTAGGTAGTTCATTGCCAAGTTTGTGCATTGATAGTAAAATTATTTTATTCTTAATATAATTTCACTATCATCTCGAATATTTGATATCCACCCTCCGGCAAATTTTAATATAGTTTAAATCATTTTAATATTATTTATCATTTTAATATAGTTTAGGAATAACGGGATTCTGTAATTTCTACAAGTATAAACAACCCCAATCTTACCAAATCCATTTTATGTAGTGAAAGACGCGGGATTTATATTCTCCCTAAAATGTAAAATGAATCCGGTCTAGATGGAACATCCTTATTTAGTTTCAGGACAACGAGGTTTACGCGTTCCACGAGGAATATGATATAACCCGATCTAAACGAAGGAAATTTTATATAATTTTAGGACAGCGGGACTTACAAATTTCATAAAGTATATCGCGAAGCCAATCTAGGCGGAGGCACTACGTATATTTTAAACAGAGTAAGAGTTTAAATTTTACCATCAAGTCTAATACTCCGCAAGAATGTCCTAGGCATAGTAAACAAATTAGCGGTCAAAACTGTAGTGTTTCTATGTTCACACGTTTTAGCTCGAAACGAATACTATAATTTCCACATTTATAATACAAGACGCGAATTTCTAAACGAAACATTTTAAAATAGTTCCAATTGAAATCTACATGTTTCATATTTACTAAATGAAGGCGCGAATTCTAAACGAAACACTAACATTGTTTAAAACGGGACCCTATATTTATACATGATTAAAATGAAACGCGAATTCCTGAACGATAGCATTTTATATAACTAAATGTAACGAAATCTTATATAGTTTATAAATAAGAAGACCCGGCCCCAGGCGGTTTTTATATATTTTCAATATAACGAGGTCCTATAACATCTTTATAAGTATAATACAACCCCGGTCTAACGAAACAATGTACTAGAAGTTTTTATATGTTTGAATACATGATATACGTTTTTTTTTTTATACACGTTTTTATACGCGAGATTTACGTCTTCGTACAGTACGAAGTACCCCAAATTATACAATCGCGAAGTTTACATCACTCCTAATGTATAACCAGAACTAATTGAAACATTTTTCATAGTTTAAGTCCGCGAGGAAAATATCTTTCATAAAATATAAAATAACCAGAATCAAATTAAACATATTTTTTTACCTTATAGACTTTCCCCAACGCGCGTAATAATCCCGGCCACATGAAACGTTTTTATATGTTTTAATAGCGAGGGACCTATGTTTTCCTATATAATATAAGATAACCCGGGCCGAACGGAAGCAATTTTATATACTTTATAAAATAGTGAAACTTGTACTTCTGTAAAACCGTAAATAAACCCCGACCCCCACGAGATTATTTTATATAATTTTTTAGAATAATGAAATTTATACATCTGTGAAAGTGTAAATAAACCCCGATTCTCACGGAATTACTCTATATAATTTTAAACGAAATGAAAATCTAGATTATTATGGGCTGAACCTGATACCCCGCGAGATCAGCTATATATTTTTCACTAGACGTATTTTTAATCCCAGAATTTATTCGCTATGATTTTAACGGACTCTTACTATTAACCATAAACAAAAAAAAATTATTAAAATAAACTAAATATTCTTTCGATAACTAAAATAAACCCGGTCTAATCGAAACATTTCATATAACGAAATATTATATGCCTTACAAATGTAAAAATTAAAATGTGACCAAGTTAAATTAATTAAATTTTAGCAAAAAATAGGTAATTTTATAAGACTTATTTAAAATCGAATCTGTTAGTAACAACCCTTTTATCTTTTAACAATTTCCCGCGTGTTTAGCATCAAATAGGTATCTTTATAACGCACAGCTAGTTTCCAGAGATCCGCCAATACTATACTTAGTAAAACGAGAATTTATCTAAATTTGAACTCTACCGTTTCCTGAAATTCTGCGAATATTATTCTGTGAACCTAGTAAGACGACAAAAATAATTAACTTTATAGAACATAGTGATTTCCGAAGTTCCGATATGCCAGATTAATTACATTTATAAAATAAAATCAATCCCGTACTCTGAGTTAAAACTCTTTTGACAGGACCTCGCGTATTTAGCATAAGATAGGTATTTTTACAAGATTTATTAACAATTTCCCGCGTGTTTAACATAAAATAGGTATCTTTATAACGCACAGCTAGTTTCCGGAGATCTGCAAATATCAGTTCTATATATGCCGGACTAATCAACTTAATAGAGCGCAGTAATTTCCGAAGTTCTAATATGCCAAATTAATTACCCTTTATAAAATAAAGTCAAACCCGTACCCCCCTTTTCTTTTAACGTGAGCAATGTCGAAGAGTATATTTACCCGTATATCACTTTCACTTGAAGTTAAACTATAATTTTCACCCACTGAGACACTCTAAGTCGACGGTAATTATCACTCACGGTAATTATCACTCAAAAAAACAACCGACGCAGATTTTGCGCTCTCGTAGACCGTCACCAACTGCCCGATTTCTGCTGTGTCTTGACATTTTAAAACCCCCCTAGCGGGAAAAGGTCCTAAGTCGTGTGTTTCCAGGATTTTCAATATTCTACTTCTCTTGAAACCAAATTCTTTGTTCCTAAGATTCAATTTGGCAAAAAAAAACCATATCTCCACTCGGATATGTCAGTTGATCCCACCTCCTGTTGCCGTCTCTATCTCCATCCCTGTGCCCATTTTGGGACGGACTTGGTGGCTTCAGACGGTTTGAACTCGCTTCACAAGCGCGATAATTAATTTTTAATATTTAATTTCTAAGTTCAGTCCATATTGTCGTTTGATCAACCGTAACCACAATCTATCGGGTACTCCCCTAATCATAGTTGATGTTTCTTCATTATCTACCATTATCATGTCCCGTTCTCCTCGTATTTTCACTCGTCTCTATCGGAAATTTAACGTTTCTTGGCCGCTATATCATGGGGTCAATTTCCATATATTCACCACGTGCACACTGCATACCTAGATATAACAATCATCCAAAGGCACTATACCTAATTTTAAATTAATTTTGGGCGATCTTTTCTCGTGGGTCCCCAATGAATCCTGTCTTTTGGCCGCGACTCTCCGCGCACAGGGACGTATTAGCTCCCTCCGTTGCGGAATTTAAACATAATTTGTAACCATTTATTATTATTTTTATTGGCAGTAAGATTGATCCACAAAGTAACTATGTTACATAGACAGTGAATATTCTCGAACAATATAATACTGGAAGAGTACTATTCGCTATAACACAATAAACTATTAATGTAAGTTAAATTAAATTTTTAAATTCAGTGGAAGATTTTTTAGGATCGTTTTGCTTTTAATTTTTTCCCAAAACAAAATAAATAAACAAATAAATAAACACACAGATACACACTCACACAACCCACTATTGGACATGTTTTTATTATTCTTTTATCGATTGTATGTATGTGTTTTCGCGTAATTGGCCCAAAACTCTGTGCATCAATTATTGTCTTTTCTTCAAAGATTGATTAATTATATGGCTGTAAGAAACCCAATAAATGAAAACAAATAAAACAAATAAGTAAATAAACCTCCAGTGCCGCAGGCAAGGCGTCGGATTAATTCAGTGCTCATTCATTGCCAAGGCACTGGACGCCTCCGCTGATAACTATATACCGCTCACCATGTTCTTAGAGGTGTGTTGAAAGATTGCTAGTATCTGTCGAATCGGTCTCAAGTAGTTGTCTGTATTTGTACGTTTATCATTATTACATGCTCTTGCTATATCCGTTCCACTTCACATTATTGTTCCTCCCGTCTTCGAATTTCTATCACACTATGTTCTCCTATGTTTTTGGTACTTATATGCTTGCTTTTTACTTGCATTTACTCCTATATATATTTGTTTCATTTATCCATCCATCTATAAGATCCCCATACGCTTTATCCTTTTATTTCATGTGTATATGGGCCGCAAATTCATATTATTTTATTTACAATATTCTTATCTAGATACACTTGTTCCAATTATGTTTTGTGGTTATTACTACCAAACCCGGCGAAATCTGAGCTAGAATAGCCAATCGTATACACGTTACCCGTCCTGTTGAAACTACGCTAACGTCGGACAGGTTTGTAGTGATTACATAGTTAATATATTGTATCTATATTCGAGTATATTATTTTCTTGTCGTGCCATTAATATGCTTACACGTTATCGTTATCTCTTTCCTAACCGTATATACCGTCATTGCACAATTACCTATCTGTTGTAAAAGCCTGAAGAGCGTTAGTCTACAGATAAATATAATAGAATTATAGTTAACTTCTCTACCCGCCTACGTTATTCGACTCCCGCGAAACGAAAATGAATCATTATTCGCTCCTCGATAGAGCGTCAGTCTACAGATAAATATAATGGAATTATAGTTAAATTTCCTATCTGCCTACGTTATCCGACTCCCGCGAAACGAAAATGAATCACCATTCGCTTCTCGACAGAGCGTTAGTCTACAGATAAATATAATGGAATTATAGTTAACTTTCCTATCTGCCTACGTTATCCGATTCCCGCGAAACGAAAATAAATCATTATCCGCTCAGTTAAGGTCACCCCTCTGGTACATCGTATACGTTTTAATCCGTGTTATTACAAATTATTTATGGGCGTTTTCCTCTCGCGATCCCCCGATTAGACCTGCCTTCCTTAGTTTTGCTCAATATTCTGCCTCTCTGTTGCACGGGGATCCACTCGAGATGAAGATATACGGCTCTCAAACGATTTCAAAACCCGAGCAAAAAAGTCAATAATTCAGAAACCTCGTGGAACTGTCAATATCATCGTCACCTTAGAGTAGACGTTAATCGGTTTTTTAACGGCCCTAAACGCAATAATCGCGACCCAAATCTACGAAAGCCGTGTTCAGTATTTTTTTTGGGAAGCACATGTGGACCGCTCGGACCGCGCCGATCGTCAACCATTTGTACCAAACGCGGCTTTACCACAAGATTAATATGTTTTATAAGAATTGAATATTAACTGCTCGTAACCTATATCCGATCAATCGCTACTAACTCCCTCCCAATACTAGCGTTTCATCATTCCCAAATTTTTGTAGCTCCAATACTACGGCCAGTTTAGCTCAATTTTTCCCCGCGTAGCATTTAAATCATCTTAGAGTTCAAAATAAAAATAATAAAATAAAAAAAAAATCTATAGAAACAGGTGATTCATCACAAGGTCTTCCGATGCCTCTTTTTTCCCAAGGTCTCCATTTCAGAACTCTGGGTGTCTATCTTGTAGCATCCTGCCTTGCAACATGCCCGGCTCATTGCCATTTTAGCTTCGCTACACGATCCATGATATCTACTACTCTAGAACTCCTTGACTCAAAAGAAAAAATAATAATAAATATAAAAGAAAAAGTCGCCGGTTTACCGGCCCGTAGAGTTCAAAGGATTAACTTATTCTTCATAGTTTTCGGTAAACACCAGAGCGAAGAACATTTTTGAAAGGAAAGACTAGTAGCTATCTCTTCGGCCTACAATGCTTCCAGTTACTACAACCCATTCCATGTTCTTATTTACTCCCTGAAGATAGGAAAATGAAGAGATTAGAGAGCTACACCAGAGACATCAATTACCGTCTCATTTTGTTATCTTCTTTTTTAAATAATTAATACATTCGTGCGTCTTGCTGTCCAGAAAATCCAGAAAAAACTATATTTCAAAAGCGAACGAATGCCATTATTAATTTTATTGAAATATATTAAAAGTATTTTTGTGTTAGATGTTTTTGGTTTTTAGAACATGTATATTTGCCTATTCGTTTAGATGAATTGGATATAGCTGTCCATTTCCCTTATAGAACCTTACACCCTCAACTCAATTTTTCACTCCGTGTACTCGTACATCAATTACAGCCGGTATAATACCCTGAAAACATCCCTGTAAAACCAGATATGTTTGATACTAGAAAACCATGTATGGAATGATATCTTAATGAATTCTTCTCCTTCGTTATCCGATAATGATAACACTGTAACCGAAGCTATCCGGCGCCAATCTCACCAACCTGCAACATTCTAGCCTTAATTAATATGCAGATTATGATATATTATTGTGCAGGGGTGAACTGGCTTAAGCAGGCAACTATTTGGGACGCCACAAATTTTGATTATTGAAGTTATCTTATTTTAGCGCATTGAGAGTAACATTTTCACTGTAACGGAAGTTGCGCACGCGCAGTTTGCGCATTGTAGCGGGAATGCATGTAGCGGGAAACAGCATTTGCGAAAATGCGAGATAATATATAATATATAGTACATGTATAAGCAGTAAATGATATAAGCAGTGAAAGTATCAGGTATAAGCATTAAAAAATATATTACACATCATTACAGTCTGTTCAAATCTTTAATATAGACGACTTATGTGTTAGTGCCCATTCGGGAATTCAATGTACGTACTAGTGATAGTAGTGATGTAACAAATATTCGCATTCGCGAATATTCGCATATTTTTGCATATTCTCATTCACATTCGCATTCGCAAAGTTCGAGCGAATGTTTTGCGAATATGAACATCAGAAAAAAACATAATATTAGGTTTATAAAAAATCCATTCATTTCTTTTTTTTATTATTACAAAAAGTAGTTTTACCCCGTAATTTTTACTTTCGCTTTACTTTATCATTTGGTATTATTTATTTATCATCTACTTCTACCTTGGGTCATAAAGATTCCAGATCACTACTAAATAACAATTAACTTCTCATTACAACTTAGAAAACAAAAAATATAAAAATGCAATGTAAACAAACAAAAACAAATTCTTCTCTAAAACTTTTATCAGTTTTTACATAAGTTTTTAAGGTTAGTCAGTTAGTTAATCATCTTCTTGAACGAAACTAAAAACAAAAATCAAACAAAAACTATATTCTTCAATTACAAACTATAAATAATTTATGTTTTATAAGAAAACACTTTAAACAAAGAAAAACAAAATTATTCTTTATGCTTCTATTAGATCAACTCGGAACTTCTCGGAACAAGATGCAAACGGAACGCACCTCGCGCGTAACTGAGCCGCTAAGCCATACATAATTGACGCGAAATTAAAAAAATACTCAATATTCGCATTCGCATTCTCGAATATATTTCTGCGAGGTTATTAATGTTTTACAAACAACCTTGTATATTTCAATAAAAATCTTGCTTATTGTTCTCACTGAACGCCCCTTACGTAATGATAGTTCTACTTATTGTAAAAAATAATTCAGAAGTATTGTAAAAAAATGCAAACTGTGATATTACATATCTCCATAACTACTGATATTAGGGATGCTTGAACATTTTCGACACATTATCAAGGCAGGAATGCACGTATTTTGTTTTGTATGTTTTAAATGTTGTCTCATAAATAGATACCTAATTATTATTTAAAGAGTATATATTTATTAAAAAATATTTCTTTGTAATCATCCTGTTACTCACACATAAATAGTCTATTAAAGGTTTGAACAGACTGTACATGTATATATTAATAGTGCAAGTTAATAATGAAGTGGTATTGTCTCTTTAAGTGTAAACTTAATTTTCACTAGATTGTCATTGAAAATGTCAACCATATAACCATATTCATTATCAGTCTTTAATATTCTGCTAATCACAGAATTTGACTGATAATAAGTACTGGAATTGTGGCAATGAAAGGTGATAATTTGTCGAGTTCTATGTAAGGATGGGATATTATAATTGATACACGAAATGTAATACAATAAAAATCAGAAAATTTAGATATCCATGAAATTTGTTAGTCCGAAGCAGCGACGTTATGCTCTGGCATCGTGATATTTACATATTTATTCTATTTTACATATTTATTCTACATTTATTTATTTCACTCAGTGATGAATGAATTTTGACAGTTAATAGATATTTGAAAGATTTTCAAATTTCTACTGTCAAAAATTAAGTCATGACGCTCTATATTGATGGTTCTATAATTTTACTCCCTTTCTTTTAACTCGTAGCGTCTGCTTGTCGGCTTGTCTGCTTGTCTGTCGAAAAAACTTTGGATCGATTTTTAACCCTTTTCCCGTGATCCAATCGAGCTGAAACTTTGCAGGCAGACTCGTGGCGACGATGAAAATGATCTAACATAATTTTTTTTAATTATTTTCGTTTAAAAAAATTTAATAATTATAGCATAATTTAGGATTTTTCGAAATTTTAAAGGTTTTATTCAAATTGAAAACTATACAAATGTTCTAGGAAATGAATAGAATAATCGATATGATTTTTAGAAACCTGAAACCATTATAATTAAAAATATAGGTACACTCACTTAAAAAATATCAACATCCACACCAGGTTTAAATCAAAACACCAACGTCATATTCTGTTTGAACCGCAGTTTGCAATACAAGTTTGATTACTACCAATGGCGGACTGATGACGTCACGGAATATTTAAAATTTGAATTACTCCGTCGGTGTTATAGGTACTTCACTATGAATTTCGAAAATTTATGACAATTGGTTCAATAAGTCGAATAATAATTTACTATTTTTAGATTTCCGCTTAGTTACATTACTCAAATCTGATTCTGACTATTTTAAATCATTTGACGCTGGAAATTCATAAGGAACGATATTGCTGATGATTGAATATATCAGAATCTTGATTAAATTGACTGACAAATGTTTGTAGAATTTAATTTTCAAAGCATGAACTATCTTATCAAAGCTCAAAACATCTGACATTTTAGAAATATATTAAATTCCTGTAAGTTTAGTGTTATGTCATATGTTTTAATTCGTCTTTAATGGTTGTAATATTTTACAAAGAAAGGGAGTATAATAAAAACTTGATGTTACTATCTACTGACTAGTTTCGACTATTTCTTTAATGCAAGCATATTTTTTTGCATTTCTAGTGTAATACAGGGGGAAATTATTTTAATGCATGTGCACGAATACGGATCTCGGGCAAAGTCGGGTATCAAAACTGACATAAAAGGTAAAATTTATTGATTTATTAAATCATTTCATAAAAAATATTATACTTTAGTAACGCAATTCGTTCCGCAAGTATGACGTTATAATGGTGCAATTATCAATCCCATTTAGTATGTTGATTACTTTATTGACATTGCCATAAAATTATCTAGTCTTATTTCATTAATAATCGCATAATACAGTAAAAGAGTAAAAGTTTGTGCTTATTCAGATCTCTTCCGGTGACCCACCAACCCTATCCGCCCCTGAATAATACCTACCAGTTCTACCGGTTACAGGTAATGCATTTCAATTATGTTTTATATACCATACACGTGTTTCCGCATAGAAAACAATTAGTACAACTAGAGCCGGCTGCAGAATTGTTGATTCTACACTTTATTAAATTAAATTTTAATTGAAGTATTACAATGTGTGAGAACTACGCACCTACTCACTTTTATTACATCGCCATCGAAAGTAATCAAATATCTACCGAGACTAATCTCTTGTCTCATGTCAGGTAAAAATAATAAAAGAATAAATATAATCAATAGGGATGGTGGTATACGTTTCCCACCGGCATGGAAAAGCATTTTTTTCAACAGTAGATTTTAAAGTAAAAAAAAGAAACCCATAAAAACCAAGTTTTTATTATACTTCCTTTCATTTTTATTTAACTCCCTTTTTTATTATATATTTTTATTATATAAAACAACAATTAAAGACGAATTAAAACATGTAACATAACACTAGACTTGTAGTAATTTAATTTATTTCTAAAATGTCAGATGTTTTGAGCTTTGATAAGACACTTCATGCTTTGAAGATTAAATTCTAAAAACATCTGTCAGTCAATTTAGATTTTCGACATTCGTAGTGAAGTACCTATTATGAATACCGACGGAATAATTCAAATTTAGAAAATATTCCGCGACGTTATCGGGCCGCTATTTTAGTAATCAAACTTTTCCAATGATTCCAATTTGAAAAAACCAGTAAAATTTCTAAAAATCTGAAATTATATTAATTATTAATTTTTTTTAACGAAAATTTGATAGATCTTATTGATCGTCGCCACGAGTCTATTTGCCAAGTTTCAACTCGATTGGATCACGGGAAAAGGGTTAAAAATTGATCCAAATTGTTTTCACCCGGCAAGCCGGCAAGCAAGCAGACGCCACGAGTTAAAAGAAAGGAAGTAATAATATATTAACGCGCAAAAACCAATGGAATACAACCACCAAACAAATAAATATCGACACAATAGAAGCAACATCGAGTACAAAGCGCATCACAAGGAGCCAGACAAATGCCATTAAGGCCAACAACGGCCGGGAATACCCAATATCCAATACAAAATTCCTTAAAACCATTAAGGCTAATATAACCGAAGTATCTAAATTTAGATTTTGACTTGCCAGACCTTACTTGATAGTAAGCTTCCGATACGAACGGACGTGCTCGCACTGCCTCTCGTGACGGAAATTTATTAACAAGGCACCCTGAAGATGCCTGTTGTGATTCAGGCGAAACGTCGGTTGACGAATGGTCTTTCAGAGGACCAGATTTTGACGCGGGTTACCCCCAAAGAAATTAATACTAACTAACACCCGTGAAAACCTTTTGATTATAATAATAAATAAATAATATATATATATAAATATATATATATATATAATATTTCGTTCGGCACAAAAAAGGTGAGATCACAATAGAAGTCTGTCGCCTGTCTTACCATTACTGGTCCTGATGACCAGAATTTGCGCTCGAGGTCCTTACCCCCAAAGAGTCGTCTAGAATAACAATATATATATATATATATATTATATATATTAGGTATATATATATTAATATATATATAAATAATATATGTTAACTTTGAGATTCTCACGGGTTGAATATAAGAGAGGTTATCCCATACATATATATTTATTTTTTTAACTTGAATTTTTGGAATCGCCACTCAACTAGCCCTTGGGCACGTTCCTGAGTAGTTTTGTAGCTTTGTCACAGTTATTTTAAATTATATTTCAGACATAAACTAACTAACCACCACGCCGTTTCCCCGCAGGGGTAGGCAGAGAGGATTGAACGTCACACTCTTCTATCCTGGCACACCACTTTAATAAATAATAAAAAAGTATGAAAAAAAAAAGAGAAGAGAAAAATAAACATAATCCACATACAATATTTTATTAATGTTAATATATATATATATATATATATTCTTCTTAAAATTAGGCAATCCGCCTTTGAAGAGCTATTTGTGCCATTTTACAAGTTATATATGAGATGTTGCTAAACTTTCCGCGTAAATAAATTATTACGTCCCGTCTATTTTGTCTAGGATATTATAATAAAACGACGTTTTTTCCTGAGAATAGGGGTGGATTGATTTTTTTTTCATAACCGCATTACCTACGTCTTTAAAAGTGGTAATTTGAATCGTTCCATAAACCCGACCTAATTAATTATATCAAAAATTATATTTTAAATCATTTTTGCTTCTTGAAATTGCACAAAATATATATGATGTTATTACTTACATACTTATATATGATGTTGTGACTTACTTACTTACATCACGCCGTTTCCCCGTGTGGGTAAGCAAAGAGGATAGAGCGTCACACTCTTCTCGTAAAACTCTTAAGCGTAATACTCTTGCCTCAACCACATTCATAGATCTAAGCATGCAAGCTCGAAGGTTGTTGAGGCTTCTAACGGCACCGTCTTCCAGTATCTGGCTAATCTGGCCATGCCACGTCTAACGCGGTTATCCTCTCTTTCTGGCACCGTCAAAACTTGCATTATATATCTTTCTTACCATTCTTTGCTCGTCCATCCGCTCAAACCACCTGAGCGACCCTTTTTTAATTCAATCAATTATGCTTAGATCAGTTTTACATTCATTCCTAATATCTTCATTCTTTACTCTATCATAAATGGATTTGCCACATATTTGTCTGGTATATCTCCTTTCCCCTGCATTCAGTCTACTTTCGTTCCTCTTCTGCCAGCTCCAGGCTTCACTTCCATACATCAGTGTCGGTACCATATTTCGATTGTGTACCGATAGTTTTGCCTCGGTAGATATATTTCTATTAGAAATTATTACATTCAAAGCACCATTCACCCTATTCCCCGCAATCACTCCCCTCTCGATATCTTTCTCAACCTTTCCTCTTCTATCGAACATACCTCCCAAATACACAAACTCATCTAATTATATCCTATTTTATATATTACAGCTTTTAGGTTCAAATCACTTCATCATTTTGTCTATTTCACAGGGGTGGAATGGAAAAACTTATTTGACAGTGTTACCTTTCTTTAGTGTTCTAAAATCGTAAACAACGTACCGTTTTATCAAAAAAAAATTGTATAGCATTAATATTTATAAAGAATAATATAATTCATTTACATGATACGAATATAAAGGGTCGGGTAGAGTCTTGTAACTGAATGATTCTATTTATCTATGATGGTTTATGTCGATAGATGTAAACAAATCCTGTAATACCATTACATTTCATTTCCAAATGCCACGAGTTCAAATGAAAATACATTTGCATCAACCCTTACAGTGCTCAAGAATGAACCTTAAAGGCAGATATTTTCATGTAAAACGAGACTGCTTTCGCGCGACACGATAAAGATGTCAGCGACAATGGGGTTGAACGGATCCCGCCCCTGTTTTGACAGCTGATACTTCCGTGCATGCTCGGCTGCCAAGAGGGAAAAATCTACTCTTATCCGTAGGTACTGAGGTCTATTTTGGGACTCAATACTCAGAAATAGACAGCTCAGCCGGTTCTGGGAATCTAACCGATTATTAAGGGGCCTTTACGTAATGGACAATGGTAAAGGACTGAATAAAATTAAATTAACTATTCGCTTTAATCGGTGAAAAGGGGTTTCACAGTGCATAAATTGTATTTTTAATGCATGCGAAAGAGATCTCAACCTTGGATTACAAATGCGAATGGTCAGATACTACGTGTTATCGATATTATTTTATGGAATGGAAGCACAGACGTTTACCGAAGAATTGATTAGTCAACTCTAGGCATTCGAGACGTAGATCTACAGAAGAATACCCAAAATAATCTGGGTGGACAGAGTTACGAACGATAATATTTTGGTTCGGATGAATCGAGAAAAATAAGTAATTAAATTAATAAAAATCCGAAAACTTCAATATCTCGGACATGTGATAAGATATCCAGAGAAGTAGGATACACAGATTGCGCAAGTCAGGGCCCTGGAAGAAGGAGAACATCACGGCTGAAAAACCTTAGACAGTAGTTTGGCCAGTCTACTGTAGAGCTATTCCGAGCCGCATAAAATAAAAAAATTATAGCCAACGTCCGTTGAACGGATAGGGTTCAAGAGGAAGCAAATTTATGTTTAGGTATGACTGCACAGTGCCTTCTTCATGTGTAGGAATGCACTATGCAGTCTTGCTAAGTCTGTATGGTTAAATAACTAGAAAAATTAAGTCCTCTATATCTAGCGACGTATCGAACTACCCTTACACACCTACAAAGTATCATTAAAATCGCAATGTGAAGCGATATCCTGGCAAATCCGGAAGAAAGATACTTTTCTCGACAGTAAACAAATAAATATTGTTACTGCAATAAAAATAATTACACATAATCGAGGATATCCCAACACTCTGAACGATCAAAAAAAAATTACATCACTGGAAGGGCCATTTAGGAATATACCGGAACATTCGCGAAATGATGGTTTACAAAACCGGGTCGCGATATTTCAGCGCATCAGTTTGTATTAATTGTTTAATGAAAGCCAGAGATAAAGCGACAATTGAAGCGAAACAACGGGTGACGATTGAGTGCACATTATATTCAACCAGCCAGCGAAGTAAATTTAAAGAGTCCTCTTCTTTAGCGATCCCTCGTTGCGAGGATGACGTCTGCCATCCGGCCGTGGCAGAGACCTGTGAGTGAGATTGTTTAATGTGTAGATGGTAGTGAACAGTACTACCCACATGGAATAATGGGGGGCTCGGTCCAGTGGCAAGGTAATCCGAGACGACTGGAGCCCTCGGTTATTTTGCATTATCATTTCTTGTCTCTGGTCATTATCATTTGTTGTCGTTGCACATCCGAATTATCAATTTTTGTTTCTGAGCAATTGGATCAACACGGGATTATGACAAAAACTTTGGGACACAGTGAATGGTACCCACTGCTTACCCAGGACCGTTCTAAGAGCAAAAGCTTCCGTATCCTCCCCATATCCATATCCATACCCATATTCGTATCCACCTTTGGAATACAACAAAATTTAAAGAGTACCTACGTGCGGAATTCTCAATAGCGAAACAGCACGATAAGGGATGTTTTATTTGTCTCCCGCCGCCGCGATTCTGTGACATTACATTTACATTACTACTTTTTAGATGATTCTCAATATAAATAAAATACATGTTTTGTGATAATATTTATTTTATATAATACATGACATAATTTACTTTTCCAATTAAGAAGGTTAAAAAATATATGTTAGGTTCAATATTTAGGTTATAATTTTACTATTACAGAGTTTTCGTCCCTAACGACACAGACGTGTCCACCTGGTAGATCGTCTTTCCACCCTCGCTGATCCAAATACTACCATTTTCGCCATGCAGCAGCATGTGGATTACGCCTGTCGCCACGTTCTCGGGTCTGCAGGAATATAACACAAAAATAATCATTATTATACTTCACTTAAGAGGTGTCCCACAAGGATCAGTGTTGAGTCCAATATTACTTATCATTTATATGAATGACATAACAAAATGTCTTGAGAATTGTGAGATAAAATTATTTGCAGGCGATACATTAATATACACAGCTGGAAATAGTAATGATGAATATGTCTATAAAATTTAAAATGAACTAGAACACATAGCTTCATGGTTAAAAAGTAATAAATTAAAATTAAACGTCTCCAAAAGCAAATATGTACATGATTATTTGTAAGGAAAAAAATATAAATTATTAATTGCGAATAAACAATAAAGACATTGAAGAGGTGAAAAAAATAAAATATTTAGGTGTATATATATTATAAACTGAAATTCGATAAACATATTTTAATGATTACAAAGAAAATGGCCAAAAAATTGTTTTTTTAGGCAGAATAAGAAAGAAAATATAATTCCATTGTGACTCCGCATATTAATTACTGTTCAACAATACTATTTTTGGGAAATGAAACTGAGAAGAATAAAATTCAAAAAATTCAAAACCGAGCCATGAGAACTATCTTAAGATGTAACAAATGTACAAGAATTAGCGATTTGGTAAATCAACTAAAGGTAATGAATGAATGAATGAGGCAACAAATGATACAAAACGTCCTAGTCTTGATACATAAAATAAAAAACCGATTAGTTCCAATATAGCTACATGTATAATAATATGAAATACAATTTCGAGGTCCACACTTAACCTACGAGTTGTAGGGGGGATTTTAGGCTTCCACAAACGAAACTGGCAGGAACACAAAATAGTTTGTACTATAAAGGTATTAAATTGTTCAATAAACTGCCAGCAAATATAAAAAAAGTAAATAGTTTCACTACTTTTCGTAGGTTAAGTGCAAAATATGTGAAACGTAAGTTAAATGTATGATCATGTTATGTTGTTTCATGTTTATTTCATTATTTTTTTTAAATTTCTTTACTTTGTCCCAGATGTGAAAATGTGTTTCTATTTATGATTATTTATGTTGATATATTTTTGGAATATTTATGTTTAAGTGTTATGTTAATTTATGTTTAATTACTAGATGTAAAAATATGTTCATTTTACAACAAACAAACTTCAATGCATTAATGTTAATGAACAAAGTTTTCAAACAAGGTGAGTTTGTAAATATTTGTTGAACTACTGGATAAGATAGTTTATTGTATCTTATAATAAACAAGAATATACTTAGTATAAACCACCCATTTGTTGAAAAACCAACATGTTTCGACAGCCAACTGTCCTTTTGTTTTTTTATTTTATTTAGTTTAGCACTAAAACAGGCATGACAAGCCCATAAATTTTAGGTATTATGTCTCAACATATTGTCATAAAAATATAAAATATGTCATCATATATTTTTTTGAGTCGTAAATTATATTTTAATCTACATGCAGTTAGTACACTTTTATCTCTGCGCGTGGTCATGCGACCATTTCAGACGAAGCGGCTCGTATACTACTATATACTATATACATACTACATACTGCAATAAGACTAGAATGTACAAAAGTATAATCCCATAATGAGGTTTTTCCATCAAGATACGAAGTATATTCTTGTTATTTACACCAACAGTGTCACCACAATGTCATTTTTCATTTATTGAAGATCGTATAAGATATATAAGAAGATATTGTTTTAAATTATCTTAATGTTTCTATACCTACTACAAAAATACTAAGCGAATTTCGAACCGAAGGGTTCTCCCCTCATGTTGTCAAATATACAAAAATCGTTCGTAGATGTCGATTTTTTGATCATAGCGTTTCAACAATGTGTTTTGTATGGACGTATGTCACCTGACGTTAAGTGCATTGTTGCATTTCTGCCTAGCGTGAAGTGTTCATGTAACTCTGTCTCTTTCTCTTTAACCTGTATATAGCATTGTCTACCACACCGCGAGAAGATCCTTGGAACGTCAAGGAGATCAATCTAAAATATTGAGCGACAAAATTTTTACATTTTTTTTTTTTTTGCGCGAGTTTGGTTCATCGTCCATGAAGGAAATTTTCAAGAAAAATGACAATTTATAATTTAGAATAATAAAATATACCTATTTCTGATTTCGAGCACTTAGATTTCATTTAATTGAAATCAACAATTATTCTTAACATGTTTTCTCATTTTGACATTTTTGCAACACATTTTTGAGAAGAGAAAATTATTGTCAGAATTTTGTAAGAACAAGTCAAATTCAATCAAAAGTCATACGATGCCCTATTCCATAGTCATGACATGTATGCTGATCTTAGGACTCGTTGATAAACAAAAAACGTAAAGAGAGCTATGTGTAAAAAGGGAAAAATCAAAAGTTCAACGGCTAGCAGTGTTTTTAAATTTACCAAAGAAATAATAACAATTTTTGAAGACATTAAAGTTCTAAAATCCATCAACGAACTGAATAAGAGTAAATAAATAAGACAGTAACACACCAGACCGCAGAAAGTATTCAAAGCAATGTTGGCCTATTATTCTGCAGAACCATAAGAAGGCTAAGTGAAAATCATGAGTGAAAGCTGCTGTTAAATTTTCCCATTTACATTTATATGAATATACATTATCCAGATCAAAAATTAAAGCATACACTGCCACTTTTGTTATTACATCAAAAACAATGTTTTTTAATCGGTACAAAAATTCCGATGTCTTTCTTACTTTTGTGTAGACGTAGTCGACAATTCCTTAAGCCACTCGTTGCCGATTTCGACTGTCAGCATCTTTCTGCTGGCTCCAGAAATGATCTTGGTATAAGTCACCCCGGGACAGACCGTCATCATCCGGACTCCTGTTCTGCAGAAGTGGAACGGCATCTAGAAGCCAAGATTAAATAGTTTCACTTATAAGGTTCCCATGAAACTATATGAAACTGTAACAGATTGCTTTCCCATAATTGGCCATTATAAAATATGTTTTAATTGGTTTATCTTCGAAAGAAAGAAGATCTAAAAACATCGTTAAATAACTCATTTGAATTCAATATTACAGAGAAATCATAATTTGTAAATATTTGAATATACTAACAGAAAATGCTGTGGTCAAACCGATAATGCCATTAGACACTGCGGAGTAGACAGGACATCCAGCGGAAGGTTGTAGACCTGATACTGAAGACACATTTACTATCGTACCTCCAAATCTACCCTCCAACTTACTCATGTACTTGAACCCCAGTAGCGTGCCTCGTACAGTACCGTTCTAAAAAAATATGTAAGAAACAAAATATTAATATTCTGCGAATAAACCCATTTTTTCATCATTTCATGATCAACCCTCGTACCGTTATCAAGGAAATATCAATATATGCAAATTTTATTTTATTCACAAAGTTAACGAAGGTAGTTAAACTGTTTAAATATTTTTATATAAATTTAAAAAAAACATAATTTCATTCAAAAGTGGAACAAGTGTAGAGTGAATGTGCTGGAAGTAAGATGACTAAGGTGTACATGTGACTAAAATATGAATACATAAGAAATAAATCTAATTAAAAAAGGCTCAAGTAGATGAAATGATGGAAGAATGGAAAGAAATATATCGCGAATATAGCATCGAAAATAGAGAAAATCCGCTAAAGGCTTGGCTCGATCAGGTAAATTTGTGTCAGGTAATAGAAAATAAAGTTTTTCATATACGATATAAGCAACATTAATGATCGTCCGACGTAACAACCAAATATTTTTTCGTTGATTTGATTTTTCTGTGTGTCTTTCTAACTGATTAATAAATTTGATTTTAGCTTCTTACCAAATTGATCGATACTTCATTATCCCACTGAGAAATATAGCTAGCTGTCCATGAATTTTTCCTAAAAATTTTTTGATGTGTAATATCTTTCCTCTCGTTTTCCTGCAATCTGTGGGAATGATGTCGGGATAATGGATGGAACGCAAACAGGAAACTAGACGCCGAAGAAGTGCGCGCTATTTAATTTGACCAATGAGCGCGCGATGTGATAGAGTTGGCCGTCAGATGGTACCAACCCTTTTCCTTTTATAATAAATGTATATGAGTTTATTTCTTTCACACTCTGTACAAAATTAAAAAATAAACCTTCTTGTGTTACTCTGTTAATAAAGAAACATTAAATGTTTATTCTTTAATATGTCTTACCAAATTGATCGATACTTCCTTCTCCCACTGGGAGTCATCCCAAATCCCAGCGTTGTTAATGACGATATCGAGTCCTTTGAACTGTTCGAAGACGGCCTTGAAGGAGTTTTCCATCTCGGCCTGAATGGACACGTCACACCTGACGAACATGAGGCGGCTCTTGCCGAACTCGGTCACCAGTCGTCTGCAAGAGTCCTGCGCCACCATTTTGTCGACAATGGCCAATTTCTAAAACGATAATAGCAATTACAAAAACATTAAGGGCAGTCTCAAGAGGTAGTCACGTTTTCCCACGTATGTAGGTACAGACAGCCTTTGTACTAACTATAAAATCCGCTATTCTCAATGAACGACATCTCTGCATTCAATTTCTGAACTCTGCTTCATGATCAGATCTTTCCTCCTCTATTATATAAATTTGACTACTTTTCATCGACGGAAATTCTTCGTATTTTTCAAGTAAAAGATTGAAAATATTTCAATATAAAATAATGCCAGGTTTCTGATGGAAAGCATACGTTTACGGAAAGCAGCCCGCTTCAAATACAGTATTCATTCATTGAAATTTATTCGTTTCTCATTAAAAATGTTTTCTTCTCGATGAACAAAGTTTATGTAAGATAAATAATAAAAGTCTCACAAAAACGAAGATATACACAAGGGATTTTTTTGGTGGCCTCAGGACTATGGACCTGTATTAGCTGCCTTTAGTGATCACTTTACATAATGCAACGTTCACCAATTCCACCGTGAGAACATCGAAACATTAAAAATTGTATAAATTTTCTTTAACTGTCTTTTTTTACTCCTTTTACGTGGCGTCTGCTTGCTTGCTTGACGAAAAAACTTTGGATCGATTTTTAACCCTTTTCCCGTAATCCAATCGAGCTGAAACTTTGCAAGCAGACTCGTGGCGACGATCAAGAAGATCTGTCAAATTTTCGTTAAAAAAAGAATAATTTTAGTATAATTTTCGATTTTTCAAATTTTTAATGGTTTTTTCATACAACTTGTATGGAGATTCCGACGCATATGGTAGACAGGAAACCCGAAAATGAGAAAGGGAGTATTGTTAAAACTTGATTTCTATGGGTTACTTTTTTAAATATTTGAAGAACTATATATATTTAAATGGCTATGGAACCATCTATGGTCGAAGATTTGGAATTCCCATGTTATAGTCTACATACATAAATATCCCATATAAATAGCTTCGTCTCTGTGAGGCTTCTGTAATTTACCTTAATTAATAATTACCCTGTGAAAGATATCCAGTTATTGTGTTCTTAGAAATTCATATATTATATTAAATTTTATGTAGCTGAAAACGCTATGCATCATGTCAGTTCGAAAGAAAACATATATTATATTAAAATCACCGAACACAAGAACTAAATGTTAGTAAACATTTAATTTAGTTTTACTCTTTTGATATGGATTTTGTGAAGAAATATTCAAAACACATATGATTTATTGCTTCTATTTTATACGTTAGTACGTGAATTTTGAATTATTTTAGCGCAACAGTGTGCAATCATTGCTTTTAATTTATTTTTCGGCAGTTGATTGTGCAGGTAGTAGCAATGTATTATGCACGTCTGTCCTATTTTAAGTTTAAACCTTTGATTTATATGTACATAGTTTTACTCCTAGATTGATAAGTTTCTCTTCTTTAAGAAATTTAATATTCTACATGAGAGGTGAACAAACAGCGCTATTATATTCAAGTATAATATAATATAATAGGTATATATATATATATATACCTATTATAAATTAAATTACATTTTCATATGGAATGCTGTAGATTGTCCTGACTACTTGTGCTAGACTTTTATGTGTATAAAAGTAGGCAGTTGTGACTTTTAAAGTATACATAAAGTAGCTTGTTGGTCCTGTGGTTAGGACACTCGCCTCGTGATCCAAAGGTTGCGGGTTCGAATCTCACTCCAGACTAGCAAGTTAGTCCTTATTTTCATAGCACAAGCGTTTAGCTTAGTTTGAGAATAGTAACATTATTGATGTGACACGTATTCCGTGTTCGCATCTTTATTTTTAAAAAGAAAAAATTAAGACGTATTCTAAAGTATACATTTATGTATACATTTAAAAGTTCCTCCCCCGCCCATTATGCTGTAGTGTAATAAAGATTTTTAATAACGTTGATTCCATTACCTGTATTCCTTTTTTGAGCAATTCTTTAGCGATGTAGTGGCCTATCCCGTTTGCGCCCCCCGTCACTAGGGCAAACTTCCCCTCGAACTCGTCAGTGATTTCTTCATTGAAATGTATCGACATTTTCTGGGAATCCCGCCAATGACTCAGTGAAACACCAGCACGCAACGACTGACTGCCGGCTGTCTAACGGTGCATGTATTTAAACCGGTTTGCATTTTTCTTAATTTAAATTACCATTATGCAAACGTGAGTTGCACTGAATAAAAACTGCATCGCGGTTTTGATGGTGAACTTTGTGGCCGGGAATTATAGTAATTTTCAATACAACTGTATTGTTCCTGAAATTTTTATCAGGGACGTTTAAGTATTGTTGCTTGTTAGGGCACGCAAATTTACAGAACAATGGCTTTACCGATAAATCGGTAAAACTCGGAATTTCAAGTCGGTTTATCAAGGTGTCAAAAAGTGAATTTTGCAGCTTTATTTTATGATATAACTAAAAAACATATAAAAAGGATAATATAAATATATATTTTACACAAAAGTTACTTATTTCATTATCCACAATTTTATCTTAAGGATATTGGCTACTTTCGAACGCAATTAATTAGAAAAAATTTAATGTATTATAGCTTTAATTTATTTATCGATTTATTTGATATATAATTAATATTTAATCCCAATAAGAATAATTTCTTTGTCTGTCTATCTGTCCATAACTTCCTGTAACGCCCGTAACTTTTTTTAAAAAAATCTTTTTTTTTTAATTTCACGTAGATTAAATTTTCCCCTCCCCCTTTTAACCATCCTCTCACCATGATACATTTTCTACCAACTTTAAAAAATATATATTTTTTTAACATAGACGAAATTCTCTCCACCACCTTTACCCCACCCTCTCCCTACGATACATTTTCTATATAAATCCGTTTGACAGATCTTACCCAAATTTTGCATACTTATTCTTTAGGAACTGGCGTGTAAAATTATGTCATTTTTAATAAATTAAAAAATGAAATCCTTTTGATTGAAACAAGTGGTCATAATAATTTGGATTTTTTAATATTTATTCGATTATTTACCCCTTTCAAAATAATACATAAAAGAGTAGTAAAATAAAATATAGAAATTATTTAAAAATCACTTACCCCACAGATTAAAATAACAATAATTTAACAATTGACGAAATTTCAGTCACACAGTGTTGAAAGATACAATGTTTAGTGCAACAAAACTTCACAAAACTTCAGAGTACCTACACATTAACTATTTGTCGGAAGACGAGATAGCCACCAAGGGGTGAATAATAATCTATACCTACTAAGTACTAAAGGATATCGAACATAATATAATAAAAAATGGTAACAAAGTACATATTTGAATCCTAGAATATTTCACACAGACAAATAATTTGAGTTAAAGGTAAAAAAATACAAAATTATATAATAAATTGTAAACACACTAACAGGGAAAAATCTTTTATACTCTTTATCATATAATATTGATCACCCGATTTTTTAATATTGGTTACAGAACAAAATACATATTATGTATTTTGTTCTATAACCAATCAACATACAATCGAGTAGGTACATAATATGTACATTAAAATAAGACACAAATTACTTTGTTTTCACCACTTTAATTAGATTAAAAAATCTACATGTTTCGAGAACAATGTACTCTCCTTCAGGATTATTGTGTACTAAAGATCTTCATAAGTTATACCAAGCAAATGTGTTACGGTAAAGGGATTGGCGAGGGGGTCGGTGAGGGGAGGGGGGGGGTTCGAGGTGTTAATTATTATGGGTCATTTGGACAATGTGGAATGTTAAGTGGAAAAATATTCAAAATAGGATTATGCAAAAATTTCGTCTGTGTATTTATTATATTAGACTTAATATTAACATTTTTCCTAATTTCGAGTATTTCTAAATTATTTATCTGTGGTATCTTATAGTTGAAATGTAAAAATTGTAAACCTGTGTTAATATCAAATGTATGGTCATATTCTTTTAAATGTTTTGCAAAATCAGAATCAATATTGCTAGTTAATGCTAGATAATTTTTTAATCTAATTAAAGTGGTGAAAATAAAGTAATTTGTGTCTTATTTTAATATTAATGTCACCACAAAGTTCAAAAAATATTCTTCGAACAGATAATATGTACTCTTAAAATATATATCGATATTAACTTACATAAAATTGTAAATATAAATTACGCTTGTAGCATAGTTAATTTACTATTTATTTTTCTTTCTTCTTCTTCTTCTTCTTCTTCCTCCTAGACCGTCTGGGACCGACGGTCCCATTTAATTGGGGTCGGTCATCCTTGTCCGCTTTCTCCATTGAGCACGGTTTTGTGCTGTGCTGTCGGCGGCGGCGGGTTGATCTTCTTTTAGCTCTTTTTCGACCATCGCCAACCGAGGTCACTTTTTAATGACTTTTTAATTGACTTTTTTTAATAATATTTTTATACGAAAATATGTTTCTAAGAACATCGTTACTGGATTTTGTCCCCAGAGGGATGATTAATTAATTAAGGATATATTATCCTGTCGAATTCATCTGTTGATTTTTTTCTATATTTTTTTTTAAATTTGAGTTTTTTTCAGCAGTATTCATTTTACCGTAGATGTATATGATATTCTTTCGAATTGTTAAACATATCTACTAGAATACGCCTGAAAATCAATATTTTCAATTTTTAACCACTATCGTATACCAGCATATATTATTATATGAAAGTATGTTGAAATGAACACAGTTACTGGATTTTGTCCACAGAGGGATGATTAATTAATAAAGGATAAATTATAGAAGTCTCACAGAGACGAAGCTAATTTATATATGAGAAAAGTGGATGGAGGTCTCTTATACGATGGCTCAGGACTTACAACTTGTATGAGCTGGCTTAAGTGACTACTCTACACAATGCAATGTTCACCAATTCCATCGTAAAAACATCCACACATTATCAAATTTTGAAAGTTCTGTATATATATGTTCGGATCAAGAATCTTTAATATATTACTATGGTCTCTGCTAGAGACACGTGTTGATGTTTTTCTCATTAACAAGTTAGTATACACAGCTTTCGTAACTATAGGTCGACCACAATCAAAAGACCATTCCCTAGCTTTGTCCGGTAAGAAGAAAGCGGGGGAAAGTTGCCTGGCAAGCCCGTATTACAAGCCTCAATATGATATTTCAAATAAATATATATTTTTTAGTTTTAAAAGGTTTACTTATTTACTAGAAAAATTTATTTTGTGTTCATTTTTTGCATCGTAACAACACACATATTTTTTGCGCGCGTTCTTTTGAATGCGGTCTAGCTATGGTAATGATACCTAAATTTTTTATTTTTTAAAGTGGTGTTTTTTACTGACTTTTTAATTATTTACACCGTTGTTTTACAGGCGCGAAATTGTATTTTCATGACAAATTTCATTCCAGTTTTTTCCACATCACCCGAATACTGTGTCGAAACCAAGTTTCGTAATAACCTAAGATAATAATATTTTAGGCGCAAAAATATGAAATAATATATTGTCGAGTGGAGGACACGAGGGAGGTCATTAATACATGGTACATTCACAGAAATGCACTGTGCACCATTCACTTTGTATTAAATATAGTATATTTTTAAACATATCATGTGTGTGTAATCTGGTTGCTGTATTGTATTTGCCGAACAATGCACGCTGCTATTGTTAAAATGATTTTTAAACCGTATGCCTTTTGCCGCACTGATTATAAACTATACCCGTGAAGTATCCCGTAGACTAGTGATAAAGTATTAAATAACTGATCCAAGGGTTCAATCCTCGTTTGGTGTAAATTTTAATTAAATGGTGAAATTTTAATGATAATAAAAAAAATGTAAATTAGATGAATAATTTGATAGTCAGTATAAGACATATTTAAATCTAACAGTAATGACACGGGACATGGCTTTGGGAGGCAAATGAAACGGTAAAACAATTTAAACTGAATTACGCTGAAAGTCACTGGACACGAATTAAATCGGAACACTGTTCTTAAATTTATAGTCACTAAATGTTTCTAGAATATTTCACACACTTATTATTACACCTATTTTGTTTCTAAATTCGCACTCGTGTGGATCATTCTAGAACCTTAGAATCTTCAAATTTTAGTGTTAAATTGTTGAGTGTCGTAAAATCGTCGATAACTTGTAATTCTTTCCGCTTACTATCCTGTTATAACAATTAAAAATTAGAAAATATTTTTAGAAAGGCACATAGGTATAACAGCGAAATTATATTGTACATTATCGAGTAGCTTGTTGGTCTTGTGATTAGGACACTCGCCTCATGATCCAAAGGTCGCGGGTTCGAACCTCACTCCAGACTAGCTGGTTAGTCCTATTTTCATAGCACAAGCGTTTAGCTTAGTTTGAAAATAGTAAGAATATTGATGTGACACGTATTCCGTGTTCACAACTCTATTTAAAAAAAAAAAAATGTTCACATTATTGATGTTCATTCGAGGGTGTAACACTTGCTTGCATTACCTGCCATAGTCAAGTTCACATATTCTTAAACACTCGCCTGCAAACCTTGACCAGTTTCGCGTGTCTCCTCACCGACCTTGTAAACCATGCGCGTTACATCGTACGAATTAGATTTAACATTTTTTTTCTTTAATTAGTATGTCTAATTTGTTTCTAACTTAACAACACAAAGAATTGTAAATAATGACATTTCATTTTATTTGGCTTGTATCGAAGTTAATGAATTTTCAATATTATATAAGTTTCACAAAAATATTTTTCAGCAATATTAAGATAGGAATCCTAGAAAAAAATAATCTGATATTCCATTCAACGCAATTACGACAAAATACTCATAAAATGAAACTACAAATAGAGTGGCGATTACAAGTATTTATTTTTAATCTTTAAATAAAATAACTTTTTGTTTAACACCACTTTATTGAGTTAAAACCAACTAGTTTCGACTCACAACTGAGTCTTCATCAGGGTTCAGATATTAACTAAATAAAAACAGAATTACGAACAATTAAGAAAGTATTAAGGGAAGAAAGAGACAGAACGTCAACTGTGGTGGGGGTTGAGGGAAAGAGAATGGGTGTGGGTGGGTGTAGTTAATTGGAAGGGAAATATATCTATAATTGGACTACACGATAAATCTAGTAGCTTATTTAGTAATTTTGTTTTTAAAGATTTTTTTATTTCTAACGCTTCTAAATTATTGAGACGAATACCTATGTCATTTCTGTGAAGTACATCTACACCCGAAGATTGGTCAAAAAAAAGTAAAAAGTATTTATTTTTTTTAATTTAATAAAGGAGACAAAGAAGTAGTTTGTGCGGAAAGTGGCAGAAAATGCTTTATTTATATTTAGGTGTATACGTGGGATAAAAAATTTGCGTACGTGCGTTTGATCACGAACCCCCATATACATGGGGATGAAATATGTAGATGTAGAATTGGGAACGAATGAATGAATCGGCCAAAGAAGAAAAGCTTCGGATGACTTTGCTGAATTATGTAAGGAGACTTAAGTGGAATGGAATACGAGTATATAGATTTAATCTGTGTAGTAGAAAGCGGAACTCAATGTCTGGTATGTTGTTTAGCTTTGTACATTTATTGTATTACCTATAGGTAAATAAATAAGCAGTACATCATTTCTCACCACTATGTATTCTCTCTTATATTTCAAACCCAACATCGTTCACTTCTTTCATTGTGGTTTCGATTGCTATTTATTTTCAAACGCTTGTGGCCGTATAAAATTTGTAGTAGAAATATTAATTACGAATTAACAATCTACGTTTTATTTTTGTAAATTAATATTCTAACATACAGACAATTTCAGCAATGCTGATGTAAAATGATGAAGAATTATTTTGATATGCAAATGTTAACATTAAATGCACGCACGCGCCCCACTGCATTAGTTAACGAATGAATTCATCGTGATTAAATTATATTCCACGTTAAATCCATTTGCATTTTATATTTTATGTTAATATGATGAGTACAACACGTTGAAATATGTTTTATAATAATATTTTATAATACTGTTTATGGAATTACATAAACCTACATATAAAAAACTAGCTTTCGTACCCGGCGTTTCACGGGTTAAGGATTAAGTTAAAAATAAATTTGTGACTGGAAACAAAGGTGTGATTCAAACGATATAGATTTGCATCGACAATATATTGAGGGAGGGGAAAAGGTAAAAGGGAGGGAGGAAATGCCACCTTTGTTACCCGCCGGGTCCTAAAGAATAAGTTTAGAAATTTTGAGTCCGATCGGTCGAACGATATAGATTTGCATCGAAAATCATCAATATCGTATCAAGGAGGGTGGGGGTAAAAGAGAAGTGGGGAAATGTTGCCAACGTTACCTGCTGACTCCTAATGAATAAGTTTCCAAATTTTGAGTCCGATCGGTCAAACGGTACAGATTTGCATCGAAAATATATCAGGGGGATGGGAAGATGTAATAGAATAGGGGGTAAATGTTGCCTATGTTACCCGCCGGGTCCCAAAGCATAAGTATGCAAAATTTGAGTCGAATCGGACAAACGGTATGGATTTGTGTAGAAAACAGACAGACAGACAGATAGACAGAGAAACATTGAGTTTTATGGAATTTATTTATGTTAAATATTATAATTATTTATGTTAAATAACAAGCTGTTACAAAGCTGAAACTTTGAAAAAGGAATTCAATTTGATATCGATGTAGATTACAGATTCCGTTGTTGATGCTTTTATCTGGAGAGTGAGGCAAAAAAATTTTGGATGAAAATTTATTTTATACTTTTAAGTACCTTCATTTAAATATAAGTGTGATTTTTTTAAATAATTTATGTTATATAATTTTCTACTTTTTAGACTTCAAATGTCATGAGTTATTATTGTTAACAACTTTCCCATATAAAAGTTTGTTTAATTAATTATGATGGATTTATTGATTAATTAGTGAATCTGATTTACTCGTAAGTTGTCATTGAGAATACGCAAACTTTCAACTCGACTGAAATGTAGATTATAAGATTCCTTCCAGACAAACAGGTGAAGCTAATATTATTAAAATTAGCAAGCTTGTTTATCTAGTGGTTAAGATACTTTTGCAGATAAAGATTTACTCCAGGAAACCAAAATATTAGTCATATTTTCAAAGGGCAAGCATCTAGCTCAGTTTGAAAATAATAGTAACTAGCCGTAGTTACACCCGTGAAAAATCACGGAACATTAAATGGTTTGCGTCTTTGTATATAATATAGTATATTTTTGACGGAGAGGCGGTGGTAGAAATGTCACTAGGATGCCGCGCTGGCATTTGCGCGTTCGAGGTTCGCGCCCTACTTCCAGCCGTGTAATTTCGTTTTTCAGCCGTGAATTTGAACGAAATTACGGACGTTACGTAAAGTTACCGAAAGACAGACAGACAAAGAAATTATTTTGTTTGATTTTGATGGTACATATATTCTGTGTATGAAACTCTATTTAAAAAATAATAATCCTCATCCACCTCTTCGGGTTGACGTTCAGAATTTAGGACAAATCTAGGTGAGGTCAAGACAAAGACGCTACAATTTTGTTTCATTACTGTCGTCAACTCCAAACTGAAAATGACAGTCGCTAAACTACTATATAAAATAATAATTACTAAAGTTTGTCCACAAATTACGCTGATATTTTGGTTTCTCACTCAACCGAGTGAATAGTCTGGTTCAATTAACCTTTTAATAGCACCAGACCTTTCCGCATTTCATTTAATTCGGTAGATTAATCTACACTGCCAGTTTGTTGGTTCAACCAATCAAAACTTAATGTCTCAAATGCTCGCTCAATTTACAAGGAACTCAAACGATTGCGTAATTATTAAACAAGCAGAGAAGATAAAACATTGCAACACACTATCATAAATAACTTAGGCTACGTTCACATGACCGCGCGGTACCGCGCGGAACTACTCACCGCGCGGTACAAGATCTTAATAAATAGAGTTTATCGTCCACATTACCGCGCGGTACCGCGCGGCACCGCTCCTTCCCGCGCGCAAGATCTTGATCCGCGCGGCACCGCGCGGCACCGCGCGGTACCGCGCGGATCAAGATCCTACAAGCCTGTATCGACCCGTTCAGTTGATCCGCGCGGTTTGAGACGGACAGACGCATAGATCGAAGAAAATGAGTAGCGAAGAAGTATCTATCGATTTACTTTTCGATGAAATTGAAAAAAGAGATGCTATTTGGAATTTTAGTTCGAAGGAATATTCGAATAAAATAATAAAAAGAAGATCTTGGTGATATGCAATACCTTATAGCATGATCACTGGGTTTTAAATCGTTTTCAACGCAATCATATAAAAAATCAAAGGATGTAACCGACATCCTGAAATAGTTAAAAAATTTCTCTTCGTGTAGTCTCAGGTCGGGGTATAAATTAAAAAACATGCTTGAAGAAAGTTTTCGACTTAAAATAGGATGCACCCAGTATCGTCTTTGTCTTCTTCTGCGACGTTTCAGTTTTCGGTATAAAATCCTTAAGCAAATTGCCTCCTCCACATCCATTCTCTAACAATGTTGATGCCGGACAGGCTCGCGCACAATGCTGTCATGTGAACGCTCTCACCGCGCGGTACCGCGTGGTCCATGTGAACGCGGCCTAAAGTTTGTTCACACAGAAATTTTTACGTGTTGTTTTTTAAATTTTATTTGTTATTATTGTATTTTTATGTAAATATTATATTTGTGGGTGGGGGACAGAGAATGCACACATGTATTTTATTGTTGTTTCTCTTTTATTTTTTGCTTTTTACGGGCTTTATTTTATTTAAGGGGTCACCACCAATATTTAAATACTGGGGTATCTTAATATTGGAATATATATGTATAATTCGGGAAGCAGAGAATAAAAAGAAGAATTTGGAATATACTTACAAGATTTATTTAATTGCGAATACACAATACCTTTTAATAAAAACTTAAGACTAGTTATAAAACACTGGATGAACGAGGTCTACGAGGAGAGTGTTAAAAATCGCGTCTCTCCCTCTATTTATAGATATTTGCGAATGCTTCCAGAATATTCTCCCAAAAAAGGTATAGGGCTGTGCTGTCTGCGGCTTCCGAC
>JADDOH010001017.1:0-29153 GCA_016648135.1 Agrypnia vestita | reverse complement strand
TGTTGAACAACACAACTCTCCTAGATGGATATGGCAGGGTGCAGACTTGATAAAGGAAGAACTTGTGTCGTCTACCGAAGTCTACATGCTTATCTAATGTGTAAAATGTGACCAAAGAAGTCAGGTTATTAGTTTTCAGAGTTTTTACTCTCCAATATTTAATAATTAATTTGTTGCATATTTATATTCAAAAATGAGTGAGTCTTCTTTCACTCACTTTGAATATTCACAATATTTCTCATCCATATTCACATGTGGTAGTCTCTTATTGCTGGCTTCGGTGATTTTCTTGTTCTTCATGAAGAATTCTTCATCCCCTCCGCATAAGTATTCACTAGTGATACTTGGACAAGTCTTATCACTAATAAATATTCATTCACTCGCGATTAACATGTAAAAGTATGTCTTCATCCCCTCAAAGATGTTAATTAGAGTGCCACCACTACAACTTGGCGTGCGAGGAGGGCACCCCTGTCGCGAAACAGAAGTTGCCAGGTTGTAAATTTATTACACAATACATAATATACTGAATGTCCGGTGACCAGTGTCAGAGCCTTCAATATAAATTTGGTCGGGTAACAGCGCACTCCGCGGCGGCCGCTCTGTCTGTCAAACTGTCAGATGGTAATATCGGTCCATTATTTGCTTTTTCAGCTTTGCAAAACTTTAATACTTCAATGGCAATTGTTCTTGCACCACCCCGGACTGTTTTGGACATAATAATTCAGTGAATATTGGTAATCAAGATGTCACAGCTCCCGAGCAAATACAAAATTGTACTGAATTACAGGGCGAGGGGTTACCGCCGGGTGCGGGCAGGGTGGGTTTTAGTTCCAATCTTGCCGTACGCCAAGTTATGTTGGGCAGGCAATATCAGGTGCAGATGAAGGGTGGCCTACATCTGGCACAATACAGTAAAAAATAAATAGTACAAGAGACAGAGCACTGAATGAAGTGCTCACTTTCCCGACAAATCTCTAAAATTCATATAATAATTAAAATAAAAGTAATAAATAATTATACAGAAAAAAATCACAGTTATTATATGTTAGTCAATCTCATAGTAGTAAAAAAAAAAACATTTCTAAACATGAAACAGTCTTGCTCGAACGGCTAATATGTACCGACATTTTCTTAATTAGATATACAGAGGAAAAGTCACAGATTGTGTAAATTGACTCTGATCGTTGCCGACTCGTCAATAATAATTAGACCGAATGGTTAATCAGTACAACCTTAGATACATCGAAACTGCTGTTTGAAACAGAAAATCGCAGGACTTGAAAATATAAAACATTTTCAAGAGATGTTCTAAACTTCAGCAATAATGTGAAGGGTAACAAAATCGCGAATATGCAAAATGAAATATTTGAACAGATTTTTAATTCTTTGCATTTTTATTGTTATTAATCGCATTTATTCAGGGTCTGGCTTATAAATTAAATCGATATAATAATAGTTGATGCCTTCAGCTACTATTATTCAGTAAACATTTATTGAAATTTAAGAAAATAGGGGTCAGATTTTTTACACTCCCAGAGTTTGAAATAATGGATTGGTCAAATTCTAACCGCGCTTAAAATAAAATTGGCCAAAGTCAACACAATCTATTTGTATTTTAACTGTTTCTTCAGTACTTTCCCCAAGGTAAATAACTACATTAAAACAATATTAAAGGAAATATTTCCGGTCTTTGATTCTTTTCTAACTAATTCTGCATTATGCTATAAACTGTATTGTGCAGTCACAACGTAACAGACTCCTGATCAAGCAGGACCTCAAAAGTGGTAACCGTACAATCAGAAGGATTCTGATAATCAAGAAGATTATTGGCTATTTTATACTAATGAGTGTTGCACGTTCGTGCAGACAGAATGGTAGAGCAAAAGTAAAAAAATATATATCCTACTCTTATTTGGTTCATTCCAGCAAAACGTATATTACTGATGTGCTTACACTATTACTTGAAAATCTCATAGTAGCATTTTCATGGTTAAAACTCGCTCCTCGCACGCAATCTTCACGCAACAATACTAAACAATTGTTATATATTATATTTAAACAGTTGAAAAATAAAATTCCACTTACAATCAGCACGCACTACGAGCCACCTACGAGCGACGCTTTTCACGGGTTAATGCACAGAATATAGACCAAAATAGAATGGCAACTGTTATTTGCAAAGTGACATCTTGCGATTATGGGAGATATTATTATTTATTTATATATTTGTCCTTTTTTTCTTTATTTATTTATTTATTTCAATTAAATGAATATTTAGACCGTATTCTGAAAATAGCAATATTGCTATTTCTGTATCTTGACAGTTATTGTATAACATTATAATGCTGTTAATTTTAACGTTTTAAGTTTGACAGGTTTGAAATTAACGAATTCAAATAATCAGATAAGCTCTAAAACGTAAACAAACGCTAAGTTATTCACATATTATGAATAACTTATTTTACTTTCGTTTATTTACGTTTTAGAGCTTTCTGATTGATTGAATTCATTAATTTCAAATCTGTCAAACTTAAAATGTCAAAATTAACTGCATTACAATGTTATAAAATAACTGTCAAGATACAGAAATAGCAATATTACAATTTTCAGAACACGGTTGTTTGTTTCTGAAAATGAAAATAAGGTTTAACAATAAAAGATGGTACATTTAATTAAAAATGTATTATCCACTAATTCTATAATAAGAGTCAGAAAAAGAATTGGCAAAGAAAACTGACAATTATTTTTAAATTCGTCAATATTGTTACAGCATATTTTTTTAAATTTTACACAGTACCTCTGCACATGCACAGAATAAAGAAGATAGGTTAATGCCATAGAAAAAAAATATAAGGTTAATTCACTGAATTCAGGTTATAGTCCGTCTATAGTCCGTCCAACTTATCTGGAGAATAAAGGAGGGCGTCCCAATCGTTGTGGTACTGCCGATAGTCTAAAAATTATCTCATTTGTAGGGAATTTTTTGCAAATTCGTTTTTTCTTAAATTAGTTATTAAGCAGTATACGACACGATAAAAAACAAAAAATGTAAACTAACGTACAAATAAATTTATCAAAATATACATTCGTAAAATACACAACGTCACAAAATGGCGTTTTTTCAAAATCAAAGAAAAATACAATTTTTAGGAAAAAAACCAAACAATAATAAGTAATTCTTTTAGGCTGGCGCCACATTACGCAGATCTTCCGCCGCGTTTTTTCCGTTGCGCCAAATCGGCAAAGCAAATAGATCGACCGATCATCCGCGTAGTGTATTTAATAAGCGCATATTGTATGGAAAGAAATGTAGCGATGTTCCACGACAGAAGAGACGCGGCGGAAGATCCGCGCAGTGTGGCGCCGGTTTTATTCGTTGTCTCATACCTAATGATCATGACCACCATGTTTAACTCAGTAACACCTAAGGATATCAATAAGGATATCATTCTTCAGATAAGTTAGACGGACTATATAGTCCGTCTAACTTATCTGAAGAATGGCCAAATTTGGAACTAACGACGCCATATTGGATTATCTACAGCTGACAGACCTTTGACAGACTTTGTTTACAGAGGGGTTCACGACTGTTTCGATAGTTTTTTAAGAAAATTTTAGATTGTCACCATGCCAAAAACCATTAAAAGCGGTGTTCGGGAAATAATCTTGAAAATGCACACGTTTTTTGAAGAGGAACAACGTCTAAAAGCCCCAATAATACAGTTTGATTTTGTTCATAGACTTAGGCCCGGTTGTTTCAAGTTGGATTAAAGTAAGCGTTCTTTTAAAGCATAGATTTTTACGTTCTCCACCATTCAGACGATCCGTTTTCGTAAAAATCTATGGTTTGATCGGCCACTTACTTTGATCGAACTTGAAACAACCGGGCCTTATTGCCCCCACTCCCCCCACTTCAGGTTAGTGCTGCCATGCAGGTACAATGATTTTCCCATACTTAGTTTTTTTATTTTACTATTATACAATTTCTTCAGGTATTTCTGAATCGGAAATTTACAAAATAGTTAAAGAAGGTAAAGCGGCCGTGGAAATGGGCATTAAAATATCTACACCCGGAAAAAAAAGAACACGGATAAGTGGAAAAATTGATTTAGAAGCCGTAAGATGAGAAAAGTTTTAGAACATATTTTATTCGATAATTTTTTACATAGAATTTTTATTATTTATACTTTTATTACATAATTCATTAACGAGTTCATTTGTAGAAACATCTTTTTTCAAAAATAAACTTTTTTATTTATGCACATTAAAGACTGGTTGCATCAACTTACTTTATAGCAATAGTTCATTTAAAGCATAGATTTTTTCGAGAGCGAGTCGTTTGATCGGTGGAAAATTCAAAATATCTATGCTTTGAACGAAAGATTACTATAAACCAAGTTGATACAACGGCCCTAAACCGATTGATATCTTTAGGTGTTACTGAGTTAAACATGGTGGTCATGATCATAGGTATGAGACACCGAATAAATCGGCGCCACATTGCGCGGATCTTCCGCCGCGTCTCTTCTGTCGTGGAACATCCCTACATTTCTTTCCATACAATATGGGCTTATTAAACACACTACGCGGATGATCGGTCGATCTATTTGCTTTGCCGATTTGGCGCAACGGAAAAAACGCGGCGGAAGATCTGCGTAATGTGGCGCCGGCCTAAAATAATTATTATTGTTTGTTTTTTTTTCTACTGAAAATTGTATTTTTCTTTGATTTTGAAAAAACGCCATTTTGTGACGTTGAGTATTTTACGAATGTATATTTTGATAAATTTATTTGTACGTTAGTTTACATTTTTTGTTTTTTATCGTGTCGTATACTGCTTAATAACTTGTTTAAGAAAAAACGAATTTGCATAAAATTCCCTACAAATGAGATAATTTTTAGACTATGGGCAGTACCACAACGATTGGGACGCCCTCCTTTATTCTCCAGATAAGTTGGACGGACTATACCTTGTTTTTCAAAATTTATTTTGCGTTTTGTGTCTCATTCTACACTAGTCTAGTCCAAAGTCATCACAAAGCGACAGTATTTCTAATTTTTATCCTTTGAGCGATAGCATATTCTCTATTCTGTGGCGATAGTTCAGTTTCTCGAACTGTCACACTCCTGGACTGGATTAGTTTAGGTAGGTAACTAAAACGTAATATATTTTTAAAATTTTAATCGCGAACACTTACGAAATTCTGATCATCTTATAATTCAAAAGACAGTCGATTAAACTCATAAAAATGATACGGTGCGAGCAAGCTTCACATCTGTCACCGACGTCGAGCCTAGTAAGTTTGCGAACTTAAAAACCGCGCACTTTATGTTGTACGTCTACCACCCGTGCTTACACGTGCTTTACACGTGCGCAAACAAGAAACGCAAACGACATTAGACACATTTTTGATAAAAAGATAGAAAATTGGAAATGCGGAAGAATCTGAATGAATTCAAACGTAAATGATGACTTGGAATCTCTTTGATTTTTGTATTTTTCGCATCGAGTGTTTGTTACTTGACGCACTTTTAAAGGTTCATTTAAAATTAATAATACCGGGTGTATGTTTATTTATGTTTCTATATTTGTAAGAAATAAACTTTTGTTGTATTGTTATAAAAAAAAACATATTTAATAAACTTAATTGACAAAATACATATTCATTAATAAAAATTTTCCCTTAACCCCCCAATATTTACATGGTGACATAACCTCGTTTTGTTCCGGCAGTCGTCAGATATCATAAAAAAAACCCGAGTGCGCGATCTTTCAGCCGACACCTTACTTCGCGATTCGTATTCGTTTTGCGGTGCCGCTGTCCTATTTTAATTTAGGAGTTAAAATAGGACCGCAAAATGAATAAAAATCGCCTAGTGTAGTGCCGCCTTTATACTTCCTACGCTTTAAGAATTACGTGTACAAATTGATGGTTTCACCGATATATTGTCAATGCTTTGAGTAATGTATTTTCACGGATTATGTGTAGTGAATCTGAGAATTCGTTGATTTAGATGTTTTCACTGCTCCCACTCTGCCCGACCGGGAAAAGTACATTTTTACTAGTGAAAGTATAGTCTCACTAAAAATGCAAATTCGCTGTAACATATACGTGTACAAATAAATCGAAAATCGAAAAAAATTAATCGTATTTCCCGCGCACATTGCGCGTGACCTTGACGACGGAATATTCGAATTTCGATTGCGCAACCCGCGATCGGGGCGACATCTACAACAATTCTATACGATTTTGACGGCAGAAACACTTCTATTTTGATTGTTGTTTTAAAATATAATCCGTGATGTTTTTGGGTTGAAAATGGAACGACAGGTCACCACGGGATTTCTCTACTGGGAAAAAAATCACATTTTTCAAATTCGATATGCGGCCGTTGAGAAATAATTAATTACGTTCTGGACGCACCGGTGCGCCCTGGCCCCTGAGGAAGTCGCGCTAGGGCGCACGGTTGCGGCCTGGCCCCAGAGGCTTTAAGGAGATGAGCAACATAAATGTATTTAATAATATATATATTTAATATTTCTTACGTATCTTTTGTAAAACATTAGACTATCATGACAGTATTTATATTGAATATTAAAAATTCATTCGTTTTGATATAAATCAAATAAAATTAATTAAACATTACAAAAAAATTAGTTTAAAATATCCGGACGGTATCATTTTATTTGACTTTTATCAAAAAGATTTTTTCGCAATTTCGAATATTCGTTCGTAACTTGCTGAAATTATAACAACAACACTGATTAGCCGCTGATGAGGCGTGGAGCCAAGTGTGACACGTCAATCAGCGCGCAACTCAGGCTATGCAATTACTAAGTGATTTTTCACAGGCTTACGGCTAGTATTCAATACAAATGCCTTTCATGATACTCTAGTAGGTCAGAAATATTAAAAAAAATTAAAACTTTGATGTCGCTTTTCTCCTTGCATGTTGACATTTCATCCAATGTATAAACACTATTTTTTATTCAAAATTGAATGACGAAGGATCCCCGTAGTTCTTGCTACTAGCTATTAAATACCCTGTATATGTTATTACTTTGTTATTGAAAATAAAGAAATATGTCATTTATTTTTTAAAATTAAATACCTTGCAAGTCTTTTCTATAAGACGAAGTTGCAAAGTGTATGTCTACAATATGTATAGGTATGGTAGTTCATTATGTGTCCTGCCATAATTTCATCTTATTATTACTAGGAGTCAACAATACTTTACTCTTGCTCAAATTAGAATATAAAATGTAACTCAATGTCATATTACTTTTCTTACATACATTTGGCTGCTAGTTAAGGCTGTAAGAACAATGCTTTCTAGATTAGCATTGCGTCTTGATAACATCAGTGATGAACAATTAAATAGAGAATTATGTTTTTTTTGCTTCATAAGAAGCAAAAAAGTATAAATTAACATCATTATTGCAGCAAATTAGAAGCAAAAAAGTATAATAAAAAAAAGTATTAAAAAAAGTATAAATGAAGTATAAACTTCATGATATGTAATATTATTATACCTCATTATTATTTGAGCCATCTGGTAGCGTTAGTGACGGCCATTGTTACATAGAGAATTAATAGTAGGTAGTAAATATATATATATATTTTTTTAATTTAAGAATTTTTTGAAAATAAATCTGGAAATTATATTATGCAATGAAAAACTTAGCATTTTATCTAGGAAAACTTGAAAATATAGAAAAACTAATTGGTTAATTATTAAATATTTTTTTTGCTTCATTTGATAAAACAAACATTAAAATCACATTGGATTTTGTTTTAATACTTTTCTTACGTTTTTTATATTTTAGACATCAGAGAAGCATCAGATGTTTGGCTACTGGTGGGCGCTGCTGCCTGAAGACATGTCTTCCGATGGCACATCAGGTCTGGCCGCCTGCTTGCGGAAGGAGCACAGTGGTGCTGGAAGGACAGCCGCTCTGGCTGCATTGTTGTCAATGCTGACAATCTCAAGGCCCTATCTGGCACAGGCAGAAGCCAGGTAATCAGCTCTTCAGTGTTATCTTGATGAATTAGGTCTGGGATGCCCTGTGGTTAGAATAGGCCCAGTTTTTCAAATTTAATTTTATATAATTAACAAGAATACACTTTGTATTAACCAATAGATTGTTGAAATATCAACTTGAAATTATTTAGAAATATCACTAAATAAGGCCTCAATTGTTTCTTGCTCAATGAAATAATATAATTTGAGTAGCTTGTTGGTCTTGTGGTTAGGACTCTCGCCTCGTGATCCAAAGGTCGCAGGTTCGAATCTCACTCCAGACAAGCAAGTTAATCCTATTTTCATAGCACAAGCGTTTAGCTTAATTTGAAAATAGTAAGAATATTGATGTGACACGAATTCCGTGTTCGCATCTCTATTTAAAAAAAAAAATACTAATGTTCGCGTTGTAAATTTAACAATTTAAATATTAAAAAAATATTGGTCTCCTCGTAACAGTTGCTCTTATTTATTATGAAAAAGAATACTAATACATAAAGAGTATTAATTAAATGCTCAGTATATTAATTGAATGGTGTATTCTGATTAACTGTCATTTGGTCATTATTATATAATAATGAATGACCAGAATTCACTAACCATACTGAGCAATCAAATACAAGCCGTACATAAAATAAGTAAATAGTTTTAGCTAACTACAGGTAGGTGAGTTTTATAAATTGTATCAAGAGTTATGTAAAAACTTTCAGAATGTGTGAATATTATTTTTTTTACATACCATAATTGATAGTCATGCCTTTCTTTCCACCAAATATTTCATCAGTTTTCGTGCTAAAATACTTAATAAGGATGTGATCTCATTTAAAAGGGCATTTACTCAGACTACTCAATTCAGGCGCATGCGGTGCATACATTGACGCACAACTTTTGTGCAAACATATATTTTGGAAAATAAATCAAAATCAAATATTTTTCCGATATAGAACATTATGATATATTAAAATCTGAGTAATATGTAAATAATCTTGATAGAAATATTATGAGATATATATTTTATTTAGATTTCTTTCAAAATTTAAGTCATGCTTGTACGTAAAGCATATGTCCCCGACTAAGTCATAAAATTGTTCATATTTTTCATTAAGTTTTGCATTCACGTTTGATTTTAAAATTTCTTCATATTAATAAATAATCCAATTATTTTATGCAATCGAAATACAACTACCTAAACACTCTAAATATGATATATTTCCCTTTAATTTTCTAGTAAACGAGCTATGACTGCCTTCACTCCATTTTCTGTCATGCTCGGTCATAGTTTGGAAAATTTACACATCTTGCTGTGCGAAGTGTTGGCGAGTGAGAGGTGCGTGCCAGTGGTAGTGGCTGCACTTAAGTGCATTGTAGCTTGCATACAGGCTACACCGTACAATAAACTTGGAGGAGCCTTGCTCATCGGAATAGTTAAAAATGTAAAGAGGCTGCTTATTAACAAAGGTAATATTTTACATCAATTACTCTAGCAAACTAAGAAAAAGAAACAAGTTGGATAAGTCACAGAATGATGCGTATTGGTTTTCTACAACCAGGACTCGAACCTAGAACTCAAATCTTTGCTGGTAGACTGCTTTACCTATTACACCATTAGCGACATTAATATTTATAATTTTAATGCTTCAAACAAGTGAATTGTTTATATGAAACCAATATCAAAGAATTTCAAACCTTACAACTGAAAACATGCACTGAAATCTAAATGAAATATGTAATTACAAGATAATCCATTAGACAACATGATACTGTGCTACAGTGAACGTATGTTATGTGTACAGTAAAAATATGTTTGTTAAATTCTTTACGGAAAATAATAATTGGACTCAGATAATATACAAACATTTCTCAAATGTTAAAATAATTAAACATTTTGACACAGATAGTTGTTCCGCAGCGACGCCTATTTATTTATCTTTCTATTAAAACCATACTTTTTTAGCAACGAATACGTAAATATGTGACGTAAGTGCAATGTTTATTCGATATTACGTTCAGACGACACCTCGCTCACATCTTGAAAGGGCATGATCTATTGACGCAATTTGACACATTTGATAGTTTGCGAAACGGATTTCCAGCCTTAATGTGCATTTTTACAGAGTTAAAAGAATTAAAGTAAAGAAATTGAATAATTTTAATTAACTATAATATTTAATAAGAAAAAAGTATCCTAATGCATATTTCTTCTTTTAGACTGGGCTATAAAAGTTGCAGCATTAATTGTTATGGGACGAGTGTTGTCAGTAGACACACCGATTCCTGAAATCATTGCACTATTCCACAACCAGAATCAATCCACAGAGTTGCAAACAAAATTAAAATCCGAAAGCACCAATAAGAATCACACAGATGAAAATGAATCAGACGAGTGCTCTGATGAAGAAGAATGCATTGAATCTGATGCTATGTCTGATAATATAGCTAACATTGAAGGTTTGGAGATGGAATCTATCTCAGTTTCAGCTGAAAAACTTGAGGCATTGAGCTGGTTGATTGAAATTTGTCTTAAAAATTTGGGTTGGATTTTTAAAAATGGTGTTATGGAGGTAAGAAATTTTCATTTTTTCGTAAGTATGTAGGCAGACCATGAACTACGACTACAGCGAAAGTTTATGTATTATAAATATAGTAATGTATGTGCATAAAAGTAGACAATAATAATACATTACAACATAATGAAATCATGAAATAGAAAGCAGTAATATTTTTATTATTTTCAAACCAAGTGCTGTGATGCCGAGTAAGACATACTTCCTATCAAAGCTACTCAAAACAATCAAAAAATTATCTTTTAAGATGTAATCTGCCTCTCTAATCAAAAAGGATTGCGATATCACTCACGTTTCTCAAAAGTACTGAATTTAACTAAGGGATTCTATTGTTTCCATTGTTTTTTTATATGTATTATTTTTTTTATGTGTTTTTTTTTTATATGTGTTTTTTTTTTATGTGTGTTTTTTTTATTATTTTTATTTATATGTGTTTTCATTATATGTATTACATATTCCTATTTCGGTTGCCTTGATTCATAATTTTTCAATTGCTATTTTGATGCATTAAGCAATTTAAAAAAATTGACAACTTAATCCAATATATAAAATAATAACAGTTATTTTTAAATATCGTAACCCTATATGTAAACGAAGGCTCTATGATATGTACCCACGTTAGGGAAGAAAACACATTTTAAAATTATTTTTTAAATTTATTTCTCAACATCCTTTCAGCTCGTTACATTTAGTCCAGAAATATTCAATTTTTTTAAGCCATTCAAAAAATATCAGCAAAATCAGCATAATAGGCCACTGTTTTGGCGATACTTCCTCGTTTGATGTGAAGCACTTTCTGCCAAACAATTGTTTTATATTTGAAAACAAAAATAAATTGCATGGGGGCTAAGTTTACAAAATATGGTGAATGAGGCAGCAATTCAACCAGTTTTGTGGGATGAGTTTTGTGTTTGACGAGTGAGCTGGTATGCATTGTCCGTTGTATTATTTTCATTTACTTTTAAATTTGTATAAAGTTTGTTTTTATAGCGTTCTTGTCTCGCACTGATTCCCATCCGACAAGAGTCCCTTCAAGTATTATCTGCTATCGCTCTACAGCATTTTGAAATATTTCTGGCTCCTTTTCTCGACATCATGACCTGTGTTCTCTGCTCATCTCTTCGAGACGAGGTTCCCGACATTAGCTTGCACGCTGCTAAGTGTCTTAGTTCTATGGGAGTCGCCATGCAGAAATTGGGTAAGAAAATTACACTATATATTTTATTATCAACTTGTTTTCTTATTGATCTGCCACAGAATAATTAAGTTATTAATAAATGCTTTTTTATTAGATTCGCCAGCATTGAAATTGGAAGAATGTGTAATATTTTGGACTCGAATGCTACGTGGTCCACTGACCCAGCTCTTGCAATCAGAAAAAAATGGTCCCGGAAGAGCCGAAGCCTGTGATTGTATAAGCAGCATCGGGGAACGGGCTTTTGTCAAATTACCGGTAAAGCGTTATCAAAGATTATAAATGAACAAAATTGCAAAAATTAATAGCAGAATCTCCATATATGTTACTTCTTGTTTAAAGTAATTTATTCACTGGTTTGTAGGAAAATTTGATGGTTTTATGCGCTACCCTTTTGCTTGGCTCCAGTGGCGATGAAGAGCCTCTGGTTCGCGCAGCAGCTGTGCGGGCTCTCTCTGTGTGCATCATGTATCGACATTGGAGAGAGGTGAGTTACTTTTTCTTTGGTCAGTGAGTTAATTTTTGTGACCTGTAACCATGAGATATCACAGCTGATTGACAAATGAATTTTATCACTTTATTAATAATACAATCCTAATATTTCAGGACATTGGTCTGCTCAGTGACTGTGGAGAATCCGCATTACGAGTTCTGAATGAAGCGACTCCTGCTGTTAAGACAAAAGCAATGTGGGCTCTGGCTAATATCACTGATGCTCTTCTGCTTAATGTGTCCGTAGTCTGCATTATTCTTTCTTTAATTATTTTCCGATGTAATCATTGGTTCAGCCCATCTTCAGATATTCTGTTTATCTTTTATAATTTAACTTTATATATATATATTTTTTTTCTTTTTGTTATATATTATATACGGGGTTTTTGTTATATATTATATACAGGGTTATTTGTAAAACATTAATTACCTCACAGGACTATATTCCTGCCTTGATTACGAGTCGAAAATGTTCAAGCTTTCATGACCTAATATCAATAGTTATGGATATATGTGACATCAAAGTTTGCATTTTTTTTCAATTTTTCTTACTTAATTTTTGTAAAACTATCATTACAGTAACTTATATCGATTACGAAAAATTCATTTCTTTCAATACAAGTTAAATAAAATGATAAAAACCCTGAAAAAATTCCAATTGCAATGTTTTCCTATTGGAATTTTATTATATTTCCAATGGTATTAAAGGAAATGAATATGTCATATTCGATATAAGTTACTGTAATGATGGTCCAACGTTTTACAAAAAATAAGTCATAAATGTTGAAAAAAAAATGCAAAATTTGATGTCGCATATCACCATAACTATTGGTATTAGGTCATAATAGCTTGAACATTTTCGGCTCATAATCAGGGCAGAAATATAGTCCTGCGAGGTTATTAATGTTTTACAAATAACCCTGTATATGATTTATAATTATATATATATATATATATATAATATAGATATATATAGATATATATCTAACATGAGAATAAAATAATATAATATAATATCATATTATATATATGATTTATAATTCTATTATATTTAGAACGTAACCTGTCTTGGAAATTTGCAGTTCATAAAATATCTTTTAGCTAGTAGCAAAAGATTTGGGGGAGTCTTCTTCATTCAATTTTGAATAGAAAATAATGTTTACACTTTGGGTGTCGAGTTATAGCCGCAACAAGATCAGCGGAGATAAGCAACATCAAAGTTTGGATTTTTTAAATATCTCTGACTTATTTCCGTAGTCCAGTGGGCATGACACTGGCTTCTCGTATTGGTTCGTTTTCCAGTGAGATCATAATACATCTAGGTGAATAACTCAAGCCTGGAGTGTTTTTGTGACATGTTTCGCTACTGTGATTAGACCCCACGGCCTCTGTAGCTTTACAAAAAAGAATACTTGTCGTTATACTTACCATTATGAGAGGACAAAAGCGTACTATTAACAAACTCATCATCTATGGGAAATAAGGGGTAAAAGAAGCGTAGAATGATGCCGCATCTCATGGCTGTGTAACTTGAGGGACTGGTACAAGCATAACTCAACTGTTCTGTGGTGGTGAATAGAATCGTAATCGCCAATGTGATAAAAGTTTGAATTTTTTTTTCAGTATTTCTGTCTTATTTTCTACAGTCCCTTATATGGAATATTTAAAATTCATTCTCTTTAACTCCTGTGTGTCGGTGATGTAATGTAGGTCTATCTCTCATAGAAAATATGAAATATCTACCTTATTTACGAAAACTAAAATGTCACATTTTTTGTAATCATCGAATAGACATTTTCACACCAAAATGACTAAATTAAACTGTTAGGAATGTACGGATTTTTTAATTAAAATATATTTATTCATTACTCTCGTATTTTCAGCCAGTGTGTGAAAGAGAGAAGAATATTGCACATTGCAGTTAAATCGAGCAAGACAGAGCACTACAATACCACACATTTCATGTAGGACAGAGATGGCGGTTGCTTGGGTTTCGGCGAAAGCGAAAACAATATAGAAAGAGTACAGTAGAGTCGGGTAACACGTGTTAGACAAAAACGAAGTGCAGGCGACTGACGCGAGCTGGCGACCGCGTCGTTGAATTCAGTTGCTAGTGATACGCAAATTCGATATTCCATGATTTTATAATAATTTATTAAAATAATGCAAATATGTATGTATGTAAAAAGTCTTATTTGTATCGTATATATGTATATTTTATCACATATTAAAAACTATGCCGATTTTTAATCAGGTAACGCTGTGTTACACCACCGTCCCTGAAGGTATTTTTTAGCACAGTCTTTTAAGAGATAATACAAGTCAAATAAAGTGACAAAAACCTCACAATAAAATATTTTAAAAATTTCTGCAAGGCTTTAGTCATTTTATTTTACTTTTATCTAAGCTGATGAATTTTTAATATTTAATATAAATTAATTTCGTGATAGTCTATATTTTTACAAACAATAAGACAGTAATATTGAAAGAAAAAAATGCAAACATTTATGTCGTTTATCACCATAAGTGTAAACATAAAGAATATTTTCTATTCAAAATTGAAAACTCCTCTGAAGTTTTTGTTACTACATAGCTACAAAACACTCTGTATGTGAATCAAAAAAGAATATAATTAACTATCGACTTCTATAATGTTGCCTTGATAATTCTTGATTTATATAGTTATAACTCATTGCACTTTTTTTTGTATGTGCTTATCGTCAACTCAAAGATTTTTTTTTAAGAAAACATTATTACATATATAATTAAATGGATTTTCATTATTATTGTATAATTAAATGGGGAAGGAAATAAAAAAAATGTAATTTTTTGAAAAACATTTTGTTTTGGTATAATAAGAATATATTGAATAGAATGGTCATGAATAAGGATTATTTGAAGTTTTTCATTGTATGGTATTTTATATAACAATCTCAACGTGAAGTCCAGGTTTCCCATTCTTAGTTATAGCCGTGTTTCTTTTCTTCCACCTGGAATTTGTCTATTAAAGCACAATACGAAGTTCATCTACAAAAGATATGTGACTTATTTATAAGGCGGACTTCTGTGGGAAGATTAGCAGAGCATCTTCGAAATCTTATACCCTGCCGAAAATCTCCAACTAAATCTTAAGCCAAAATGATTTGCCAAATTGTTGATGTTTCCAAATTTTGTAAATTTAACTATCAGAGATCCCGCCATCGCTGCATTTTCTACTGCTCTCTGTGTGTTCTTTTATTTTTATATAGTACAGAGGAACCGTTTCACATGTAATTTTTTATTTGTAAAATCTCCTATGAAGATATATATTTTTTTTAAGTAGAGATGCGAACACGGAATACATGTCACATCAATATTCTTACTATTTTCAAACTATGTACTTGTTTCACTTTGTCAAGTTTTCAAAATCTTGACAAAGTTTATACAGATATCACATAACTAACAGACAAAGCTTATACAGATATCACATAACTGTAAAGTACATGTGCGGCCCAATTGCTATTGAAAATGGCATTGTTTTAACAATTTAACATTCCATATTTTCAACCTGAGAAGTTGATAATAATTAGTGTTAATATAAATTTAGAACCAAAAGTTTACAATTCATATCAAAATACTTTTATTTAGTAATTTGTTTTTCAAATAAAATTGATACATTACTCCGACGCAATTTCAATCCTTTCGAATTTGCTGGACTTCTTCACAAAGCTAGACTTGTATGCATTAATACCTTTGGTTAAAAATAATTAAGAAAATTAATTAAGAATAATTTTTTATTTTTCGTAGCAAAGACCCGGAGATTGAATCTATTGATCGTAATTTACTTGTGAGGCTCCTCGAAGAAAGTATTTCCTCTTCAAAAGCAAATGATCAGGTAAATTGATTAAAATTCATTAAATTGTAATATTTAATATATAGGTACATGTTCATTGAGATAGGTACTTACACTTATGATGTGTTTTCATAGATTAAAATGAGCTCAATGCGAGCGATTGGAAACATAATGTTACTTCTCGGCGAGGAGGATCTTCAAAAAGATTCTAATCTGCAGACAATCACACTGACAGCTATTGAACGCCTTGTGTTCTGTGCCTCCAACGGAAACAATATGAAAGTGAGGTGGAATGCATGTCACGCTCTAGGGAAAACTTTGAAAAATGAAATACTTTTCACACATCTTAAAAAATGGCAGGTGAGCACTCATTTATGTAATGCAGTAATGAAGACCAATTAAAACAAAACATTTAACAACTTAATTTTACACTAATGCATCTAAATACAGACTGACATTTCTGTATATTTCTATATATTTTATAATAAATTTTCACCACTTCTCAGGCTAGTGTTTTTGAGTGCCTTTGTGATCTGATGGAAAAGTTTCGTAACCTTAAAGTGCGGTCTCATGCAGCTATGGCTCTAAGAGCGCCCTCGAAAAGGTCTCTCTATGGAGAATCTTTTCCCCACATTTGGAAGGTGGTCCTGTCCGCAATGGAGAGTGCCAACTATGTTGATGATTTCACTGAATACAAACACAAAGATCAACTTGTTGAGCAGGTATATGTTTACTATTATGTCTTTCTTTTTGCAATGTCACATTATTTATAATAATTATATTAATATCTTTTGTTTTAAAGACTTTTGTAATAGAGAGATTGATCTCCATGCCATAATTATATTATAATAGAAATAAATATGTCTGTTCCCTACCCCCCCCCCCTCATAGACATGCCCAGTAGTACAGAAAAACCCCGTTAATTCGAACCCCGATAATTCGAAATTCGCCATAATTCGAAATTTTTAAAACTTAAGTCCCAAATTATGAATTTCATAGTAAATTAACCCCGATAACTCGAAAACCCCGGTAAGTCGTAATTCGAAATATTTTTTAGTCCCTTGTGCCGCAAATCAATACATTTTAGTTCGCGTAATTCGAATTTTTTTTTGAAATTTGTCGAAATTGAAAAAATATTTCGAGTTTTTTTCACAAGTGAGAACAACAAATATGTCAATATCGGGTACTTTGAAATGTCGCAACCTTTTTATTAGCATAGTAAACATTGCGTTTTCAAAATGATTTCTTGAAATATAAAAAACATTTTTCAAACATAAGTTTTACGATTCTTGGCGTATTTCGCAATCAATTCACGGCACCTTATGGAATGCCCCTTTTCTATACATATTGTGTCGCGATCCCTAAAATTGGGGAATCCTGTGTATGCTTTCCTCAGTTGGCTGCCTTGATATGCGCAGATAGTTCAGTTTGCGGCATTTGCGCTAATCTCCATACCTAAATGCGTTTTAAATTGTTTTTCATGTTTTTAAATTTGTCTTTAGTTCGATTTTTTTCTAATCACTGTGTTTGTGTCATTAAAATGTTTAATTTTCTTTGTAAGATGTTATTTGTGACTTATCTTATTGTTTCACGCATTTATTGACAATAGTATTTCTAGTAAACATGCGTTGTTGGTTTGAGCCGGAAAAAAGGCGGAATCAGAAGTTATGTCGCAAGTGAGGACAGCAAATATATCAAAACGCCGCAATCTTTGCATTAACATAATAAATGTTCCGTTTTCAAAGTGATTTCTTTAAATATAAACATAAATTTAATTAAATTAACGGTTTTTTCAAGAGTTTTATGATTTTTGGCGAATTTCACAATCGCACCGCGATTTTTTTTTTGTACCTAAAATCTCGAATTAACGGGGGCCCCTATAATTCGAAATTTATTTTTTGGGTCCCTTGAATTTCGAATTAACGAGATTATACTGTAATGGTAAAAACTAAATTAAAAATTGCCATTTTCAATTTTATTAGATAGTATATTAAAAATTTATTTATATTTACTATTTACAATTTATTATACATTATAATTTACTATATAGAATATAATAGGATACAATCTACTAATATTTGCAACCAATATTTGAATGATATTGTCACTTTTAAAATAATACAAACCAACAGATGTCACCAGCATGTACTATGTCCGATAAAATAATGTATCAGCATTTTAAATAAATTTTTTGATTGAAATTAATGAATGATTATTGTCATCAGGAATATTGAAGATATTGATTCACGTCTCTGCTGAATTTCAGAGTGATTGTTGATCAGGAAGTGGGTCAAATGTTGATTCAAAACTTTCTTGCTGACATACAAGTGAAACTAAATAAAAGCATGCAAAAAAGCATAGATTTAGCAAAAACAATTTGTTTGGTGAAGACTGCTAAAATATTTTTTTACCATCACTACTGATCAAACAACCGGCCTTTATTAGAATACATATAATGTCAAATACATTCGTACATAAAAAAATTGATCATCATCAAATAAATAAAAAATGTTTATTATTTTGTTTGTTATTTTTTAACTGAGTTTTTTAAAATATTTTCTTAGCTCTGCGTTACACTGTCTCATATGGCCTGTCTGCTGACGAATAATGATCTGGGAGACATTTTAGAGGCGACAAGTTTTCTGTGGGAGTTTCCCTCCCGCCTCCTGAAGCAAGTAGCTCAAAGGATGGAGCCTCAAGGGGACACGTGCAGCACTCTCCTCAATGCGGCCAAATATGTCACCACCCAGATCGATCATAAGTCGGACAAAGAGAGAGAATGTTTGAATATATTACAAAATATGTTTGTGTGGGAAACATGATTCTCGGAAATTTTATATTTGTAAATAAAATAACACAAGTGTAATGATTATTTTCTAAGCCAATTTTATAATAAATTTTCTATATGATATTTTTTCCTAATATTTATGAGTATTATTGCTGTTGCGAGGATATTAATGCTGTTGGACATCAATTACTTATGTATTTTTAATGTCTACTAACACATTGTAGCAATTCTTTATTCCTGTGATAAAATGAAATTTATGGTAAATAATGTGGGTATTATGTATACATATTAAATTTTTCAAAATGAATATTTATTCTAGAAGAAAGACCTTATTTTGTTGAATGACTTGTGCTGTTATCTTGTGAGCGAAAATCAGATACATTTTCGAAAATTTAGGGAGGCTTATCTACTGAGAATATATGTACATATAAAGGACGGAATATTATACTTATATTTGGAATTCGGCAAATCAAGCTATCCACCGTCTGCATAAAATTATTTTCTACTTATATAATTTTTATAACTAATAAAGAAATCTATTTGTTTTTTTAAATTATTACTATCATTTTCGCAGCTCACAACTTTGCTTTCCTTCAAATTATTGGTGTCATCTGTAAGATCTCAAGCAAGATTTAAACGAATATCAACTGAATCGCGACTTATAACATTGCATATTCAATATTGCCTGACTTAACATAATGACACATAATATCGCCTGACTTAACCAGCACTAGGTGAAAATTTTAATTATTTGCATACTTTATGGTTTATTTGCTCCTGGAATATTATTTTTATATGTATTTAAGATAATTTAACCTATCTACCTACCAGGGGCGTGCAGTGGGAACAAGAAACATGACATTTTCCTAAGCATATATTTTGAAAAGAAACTGAAATAAGAAATATATCTCATAATATTCAAATCACAATAATTATTTAATTCAGATTCAGATTTTAATATTTCATAATATTCTGCCAGATAAATATTTAATTTCGATTTTTTTTTCCTAAATAGACGGTTAAATAAAAGTCATGCTTATTGTTCCCACTGCACGCGCCTGCTACAGTTGCCGGCAAACTTCTTGAAATTCTTTGACGTGGTGGGGGAACGCGCAGAAGACGAAATTTGGGTCTCTTTGGTGGAAAGGTAGATGCGCAAACTTCCCCCCACTACGCCGTAGAATTTCAAGATGTTTGCCGGCTACTGTACCTACCATGGTTTTTTATATGTATTGATAAAGATTCGCACTTTAAATATATGGTTTTATTTTTAAAAAATCCTATAATACATTTCCCCAAACTTCGAATAATACTTTGGAATCTAAGTTGAGGAACACACGTGTATTTAGAATTGATAAATTATTATCCAAGGTTTTATCAGATAGGGACCAGAGATTCCCCAAATCTGGGCCCACCGCACGATGTAAGGAGGAGATGGAAGCCATGGAGCTTACGATCGTTTAAGGATCCTTTGCGTCATGGCTATGTTCTATGATATTTCTATAATATGACTATTTCTTTCATCCCCTTAGGCCCGGTTGCGCCATCAGAAGTAAGAGTAAGAGTTAAGTAAAAAGCATAGATTTTTACGAAAACGAGTGTTTTGATTGGTGGAGAAGGCAAAAATCTATGCTTTTTTCTTAACTCTTACTCTTACTTCTGATGGCGCAACCGGGCCTTAGAGTGACACTCATCGGTGTATTTTATGCATACTATATTCAATCAACTTAAAACCCATACAAATCATCCAGAGCAGCTCCAAGCCTACCAGCCCTGAAACCACTGCACACCTGCCAGGACGGACGCATACCAAACATCTATCACATATTCCGTCAAATAAGTCAATCTCCAAAAGGGGGGTGGCTGAAACCACTGCACACCTGCCAGGATGGACGCATACCAAACATCTATCACATATTCCGGAAAGTTAATCCCCAAAAGGGGGTATGCCATCCCTCCAAACTAGCCCGCTTACCAAAACAAGTAATGACAGCCAGCATGGGCCGAAACCGAGAGACGCAAAGTCACTCCAAGCGATATCCACACAAAGCCCTTAGCCAACTAAAACTAATAATTATATCCAGCCACAAAGTTAATGCTATAGATATCAAAAATATTTTATGCACATTTAGAGGCATTTGGAGCCCTTCGAGTCTTTTGTCACTCGGATCTACAGTATGATCCAGTAATTATCGCCTTTGTCATTCTTTACAAGAATCCGTTTATCTGTGATTTATTTAATCCCAGGTCCTTGAGAAAGCTGTAAACGCACTTGGGTGGCAGTCCTCTCGATCCAACCTCCACTGCACGAAGTTTTGTCTTACAATCATTTTTGGAGATCTCATCCAATACACCCTTGTATTTATTCGATTTATATGTATGGTCTTTTGGGAACTTTGTCTCCCAGGGTACTGTCAGGTCTCAGTGCTATAGTGCACAGTTCTTTTGGGAACATATAATGACCCAATCTAGTCCATAATTAGTCTCCAGTCTTGCACTTTTTTAATTATTAAAGATGGGACTTTTGATTTTCTCTCTCCCTTTCCCCCGGGCCTCACACAGTTGATCTTTGTGACATTCTCCTTGGTCAAACCTTTGTTTGCTCCAGCTATTGCCAGTCATGCACAATCAATTCACTCCTGTGTACCTCCATCACCTTCTCACGTCTACGAGTGTATCTGTCGTTTTCCAGAGTGATTTTACATTCTGTTAGTAAGTGCCTTGTTGTGCATACATTGACACTGTACGATTCTATAGATGAGAGATGTCGTGGCCGTGTCCATCAATCTAATAATAAATTAACTATTAATTAAGAGGTCAATTATTGACACGATAGCCAGCATTTGTATATTTGATTTTTTAAATTGTGTATATTACATAACTCTGCAAATATTGATAAAGATCTCAAAATCTCATTGTTAGTTTGAATGAATAAGGCTTTTTAATGATTATCCAACGCATTATTTGTTTACTCATCTTGGCTACACTGAGAAATGAAAGGAATTAAGAAAATGACGTGGCAGAAGTTAAAGAAAGTACATAATCAAAACACTTGGTTTATTCAACACAATACAGTATTATGTGATTAATTTATAAACAGTCTGGAATCTTCAAGTAAAAACTGTTGTCCAACCAGAAATTTAATTAATATTTGAATTAATACTTAATGCTAAAACCATGGGAAATTCTTAATAATCACAGACCACCAAAATGTATTGACATGAACTAATTAAATTTCTTGGTACATGGTCTGGTTCCACGGCTGATTCCAATATGTTTGACTTGTTTAAAAAAATTACTACAAACTTGCAAATTTTAAAACAATTATGAAATGGTCAAACTAAATACTCTTAAACGGCCTAGTTACACTTTATTACAAGAAGACGTTTTTACTTAACAGACTTAATCTAATCTAATTAATCTAAAAAAAACAGTAAGTCGTGTTTTGTTTACTAGAACTAGGGAATTTAATTATGCAAGAATAAATATTTTCTATGACTTAAATATATGCGAGAAGGCGGACATACTGCCTATGTGACCTATATAAAAATCAGAATAAACATGTTTTTCAAAATAAACATATTTTGAAAAACAATTATTATCATTATATATATATGAGTGGGGGGTCGGCCGCGCTCGTGTATTTACGTCATGTCAACGTAAATACATGAGGCCGGGGTGGGGATACGAGTCATGTCAACAAAAATACACGAGGCCGCAGGTGGGCCGCAGTGCTATGGAACTATTTCTGGGGGGATGTGCTCCTTTGCAGACTGCAGTATTTCGCTCAACTACACTTATCAATGTATTTAATATTTAAACATGTTAAATAATTTATAAGTACATGTTTCTCAAAATAATCTGTTCATCTCGCCGCTGGATGATGGACATTCCAGCCGTCATTGCGCATGCGCACTATATGTCATAAACATTGACGTAATTTAGCTTTCGACTTTATTGTTTTAATGAAACTGCATTCATATTTTGATGAAAAAAGTTATATTCTAATGTGAATTCAAGTTGCAGACTTTAATTACGGAAGAATAATAGACGCACGGCCAAGAGTCTTCTTCTGCTTGTGTTAGAACTGAGTCCTATTGTTTCTTGGCTCCTGGGATATGGATGACCAGCTGTCCCTTGGCTAAGAGTGTCAAATATAACATCAAAAACGCTCGCAGTGAATGCATTGACATTTACGTAAACGTATATTTTGTTTCGATTTCTTTTTCCAAATGTATGTTTACGTAAAAGTCACGCTTCAATGTACTCACTGTATGCTCATTCTATTTAGAGAATGCTAGACGTGGCTGAAGAGGAGCGTGAGAAAATAAATACCTATTAAGCAAAAAGTGAATGCAGAAAGAATAAATACTTTTTATGATGGAGTTAGAAGCAAAAACGCTATTTTGAATATGACAAGAACACAGGGCGACGTATTTGAATATAATTATCTGGCAAAGAGTGTAAAATTGACAGTTGATTACTGATTTTGAAAGCATGTCCGTGTGTTTTAGAAGCCAAAAATCAAACACGAATTTTTTAAATAAATTTTAAAATCTCCGCTCTGGTTTTAAATGACTTCCTTTTTTAGCTGCTCGTTTGCCAAAGTAGGGATGGGTAAATGAATGAAAAATATCCATATATATCGAATCGATATTTTAAAAAAGTATCAAAAAGAATCGATATATATCGAGAAAAATATATCGATATTAATTTTTCAAAAATGTAACAAAAGTAAGGGAAAAAAGTTTTTTTGGTGACCAAAAAGTCACAGGAAAAAATATATCGATGCATCGAAAAAAAAAATATCGATATATTGAAAAAAATTTCGATATATCGAAGGAATATATCGATATTCTTCGATATAATTTTTCAAAAATGTAACGAAATTAAGGGAAAAACACTTTTGGCGACCAAAAAAAAAAGAAAAGATGTCCACCACACTACAATTTGGCGACTAACAAAACAAAAAAAGGTCGCTGGAAAAAATATCGAAAAACATACTAATTTGATACTCGAAAAAAAATCGATATTTGATATATCGCGAAAAAAAATATTTTCAAAAAAATTATCGATATATTGATATATCGATTTTTTTCCCATCCCTATGCCAAAGCGCAGATCTGCGTGAAAACTTTTAGATGCATAGATGGCAAATTAACAACTAACCCCTAAACACTAAACACAAATAAATTCATTGTTCAGTTGGCCCATAGTCGGCCTAGTAAGAATTATATTTATGTAATGGCAGCATTTTTCAATAAATGAAAGACTAGAGCATAGATAACATAATAATATAGATAAGACACTTAAAGTTGTAAAATCATCTATGGATTTCCAGCAATTGAAAACCGCGCAGCGGCGGAAGGTTTTGGAACTAAACCAGGCCACGCCCCCTGCAAAATGGTGGGGGGTTAGGCGGTAGGTATTGGCGCCAATTTTAAATTTATATTTATTATTAGGCTTTAATTAAAAGATGGTTAGCTCATTAAAAAAATATTTATTTCAAAAAAATTAACAATTATACAATACATGTTAAGAAAACTGAATATATAAAATATTACGAATTATTACAAAAATATATCAAGATAATTGGTAAACAGTTGGAAAAGTCAAAACTACACAAAACTTACATTTTAATGAAAAAAAATATTACAATGTTAGTAAATACATATGTATATGTATTTATTTATATAATAAGTCTTGTGGTCTTGACTTGAGATTATTTATTTTACAAATAAAGAATATTATTTAAGCATTGTGGTACAATGAAAAGTTTCAAAATTATAGCTTATATGACAAAAACATAGATGTCGCTATCATCATTTTTAATTATGAAAAATAAAAAGGAAAAAACCTGAAATTCTTTTAATTTAATAATAAAAGCTTTACTTATTTAAAAGAGGATAATAATAATATTGATAATAATATTGTCCATCATCTTATTGCTCAGGCGTATATGACTAAAACGTGTATTTATTTAATAGAGTAGTAAATTGTTATACCTCATTAGTCTGTAGATTAAAAATTCAAAAGGAAATTATTCTAAAATTACACATAAAAGATACTTTGTAATGCATAAACATACCATAATTATAATATAATTAACAAACTGTCAATTAACATGATATTTATATTACATTATTGCGTTTTACCTTTATGCAGTTAGAAAATATTACTTATATGCGAAAGAAAACATTTAGACATGATATGTTTAAATATAATATGTACAATACTAGTTATAATGAACCTGTACCTACATAATCTGTTTTATTAAATGAAAGATTTATATCATACTAAATGTAAAATATGTATTCATTGGATGGTGCACACATTAATTGAAAAGGTTGTATATATATATTTTTTTTATTATCTTAAATTACAAAAATATAAGTTTCAAATGATAATTTCAAGACCAGCAGAGAAGACAAGTACATATGTAGACACAAAATGCAACAAACCGGTATGTTGTATGCTTTACAAAGCAGAATCTCCTTTCATTAAAATAATTAATCCATTATAAAACATGTTTCTTGAAATAAATGACCCTTCACATATTATAAAACTAGCAAATTAATACAAAACAAAAACCCACACGCAGTCTCTGTAAAAAATTATATCAATTTGATTTAATTCCTTCAAACCATATAAAGACAAACATTTCAACGGTCCCAACGTATACTGTCGAATCTGCAAAATTTCTATTTTCGCTTTACTATCTCAAAACATCCAATTTACTCTATATTTTTGGTGTTAAATGAAATTTGAGTTTTAGTTTTAAAAAAGCGAATTTTAAAGGAAAATTAAAAATATTTTTAACATTATCCGAAAATATAAGGCAAATCGGATAGTTTAAGTTAGTAAACAGAAAATCGAATTTTTGCAGATTCGACAGTATACATAGAGGCCGTCAATTTATAATGTGAAATCTAACATTAAATTATTTATTATATTTCTGTGTTCATTACATTTAAGAAATGAGGAATCAATTTTGGCCAATATCATACAATACACGTATATGTAAATACAATTATAATTCCAATTACCTACTATCATTTTATATTTGATAGTACCACATCCACCGTAATAGGTTTTTGTGGAGATAATATGAAAGATCAAACTGAAGTTAAAGTGAAGAGATTTGAAATACACAGAAATACTAAAGTTGTAAGGCATACATACTGGGCATTGACATTCCGATAAGATTAATTCTAGCAAGATAACTAGAAGCGCCAAATCAGGAAATGTTTAAGATTAGAACTACATGCTACTGAAACAGTAACGAATTCATGATCCGATATAACTTTTTATGATTTTTACATTTTATTTATAGTCTTATTTACAAATATGTATTTTAATATTATTGATTTATTTAACATAAATTAAAATGTATATTTTATGTCAGAGTATGTTGTTTGCAAGTCATCATCGACTAACAAAAGGTAAAAAAAATATCAAGCAGTCCTAAACTTTAAGAATTCCCGAAATTCATACTTATTAAATGAGCAAATGTTTAATTAAGAATGTATAAAAGAAACTTTGTAAGGTTCACATTGCTTACATACGTACTACTCGTAGAAAATAAATTTTCAAGCACCTTTACTTTAATTTAAGCATTTTCGCATAACAAAATATCTAAAATGAAGTTTTTTGTCAAATAATTCACTCCCTAGTACTAATCCAATTACACACAGAGTTTGAGAACGACATTTTTTAGTAATTGAATCAATATTTATATATTCTTAAAATGACAATTGGATAACACAATTTTACTTAAATAAAAATTGAATAGGTTACATTAACTTAATTTTAAGCTCTCTTTTTGTACGGAAGACTAGATGATATTTTATTAAGTAGAAAAATACAAAGATTATCTTGCATTTCCATTATTTTGTTATATTTCTTGTTTTTAAAAATGTGCATATTCAAACCCATTTTAAAAAGGTTTCTTTATAATATGCAGACTGAAAATATATTTTTAGCCTTCTTTTGAAGGTTTGATAACGTGGCTCCAAAAATGATTTCCATAAAAAATTATACTATCTTTTTAAAAACTTAACAAATTTCTAATTTTTAAGGAAAAAGAAAAATGGCATCTTCTGCAGCATATACCGATTACATCAACTCGATGTTATTTTTATTTGTGTTGCATCAAAAGATTTGACATGCATACTTACAAACAACGACTTGATACAAAAATTTTATTCGATTCGCATGGCTTTAACTACCTTGATGCAAATCGAGAGCACACATTTAATTTTTATTCCCTAATTTGACAATGTGTGGAAGCGAATTTGTGTAATCTAAGGTGCTTTCATTTGCTACTGAAGTTCTCCAAAGTCCTGTCGCTGTATCTTCCATACTTGATGCACTTTCTGTATGTCCATTGTCGTTGTGTAACATGTTCTCTCTGAAATATATATAGTAATGATATTATTACAAAGAATATGTATTCACTTTTAAGTGAAGTAATGCAACGAATCTATTCACACAAGTAAAATTTAAAAATTACTACACAATTCTATAATTATTTGCATTTATGTATGTATCACATATATTATTATAATTTATTAATTAGTGCTTTTTTCAGGATGAGGATGGAAGAAATATTTATCTTTATAACTATATTATTTAATGGGCACAGATTTAAAGAACTGGGTACCCGTGTTCACAGAAAATAAGTAATTTGATTTGCAAAAATTTAACTCTAAACTAAATGAAATCAAAATTTTAATTTAGGTAAAAAATAAATGCCAATAGAATAAAGCCTATTCTTCTATAAAAAGAAATACATTCAAAGTTGAGTAACCCACATGTTGGTCTAGATAGAATTGTTTAGAGTCCTATTTCTGACATTGTTATTATAGCATTCGACATGATGAAAACCTTAGCAACTCCAATACTTTCAATAGAATTATGTTGTTACAGAATTATGTTATGTATTATAAACATCAGCTATGGACAATATAGGCATTCTGTCTGGGGACACATAACCTATCAATAAAAGCAAATAAGTGTAGTAAATAAGATAAGCGCTAGCTTTCTTCTCTAGTGTCTTTTGGGATGAGACAGTACACTAACCATTTATGTTACAGTTTCTAAAATTAGGAGAATGTGTTTTAAAAAGCAAAATGTAATAACAATTCTGAAATTTTATAGTAAAAAAAAATACAGCATATACATATTGATTAATAAAAATAATTTAGCTGGAGAATTTCTTAAAAAAATAAACTAACCTTTTTTCGCACTGTAATTACAACTTGACATCCACACTTTCAACCGGAGAAGGCTGAATTATTTCTGCAGTTTCTGGAAATCGAGAATCGGCTGTTATTATTTTAATATTAAGGTAAACAACAAAATGGAAGATTCTGAAAAGGAACAAAATGGAGATTCTGGTGGGATCACGTAGCCAGAATGGACAGTGACAGACTCGTGCATACAGCAAAGAATAAAACAATGAAATCCACTCTGGATGACGCCTACCGGGAAGACCACCGAAAAGATGGACAGATAGCTGGACCTCATTATCCCAGGAGGCGTAGATTTCTGTAGTACAGATCAACAGATCTAATAAAAGAAAAAGAACAAAATGGAAATCTCCAGTATCACAATATAAAAATATTGCTAAAACATTAACATATGAAAGCATTTTCATTATAAGTTCTTTATATGCAAAGTCTAGGTTTCCTAGATCTTTTTTCTAGATTTTATGTATGTACTAGTGATAATCGGTTATTCTTGATTCAGTTATTTAAGATCTGTATCCGATTGTATTGATGATTGCTAACTGAAATGTAACTATTGTCTACTACCGATGGTGGCCTGTCGAATTGCGAAAAATCAAATACCAACCGATACAATCAGATACAAATCTCAAATTATGGTCATTGTGTAACTAGTTGAAATACTATCACTAATGTGTTAAAAAATCTGAAACAGTACCTGAAGCTATAAATACAGTAATAATTTAGAAAACTATTAATTACTTTGCTAGTGTGTGTTAAAAAATATACTAACCTTTTATGTTACTGATATTAAAATTTTGAAAATGTGTTTTAAAAAGGAAAATGTAGGTACCATAAATTCTGAAACTTTATCGTTCGAAAAAATACAGATGATATAAATAACTATACATTTATTTGTTAGAGAATGTGATGAAAAATATAGGTACAAATATTGTACTAACCTTTTATAGCACTGTAACCACACTTTCTACCTATAGTTTCCTTCATCTGTGTATAATCATGGATTTTT